>JAVGVS010000635.1:76428-78928 GCA_032718565.1 Distichodus sexfasciatus | reverse complement strand
AATCCACGGCTTCTCAGGGTTCAGCGTGAAGTAGGGCTCAGACGGAGGAACTGCAACACAGACGGCAAAAAGATTCAAACAGAAGACAGGCAGCCGTCCTTCGTCCAGTTTAAACTATGAAGGAGGGATAAAAGAAAGAAAGAAAGAATGAACAGTAATAGCAAAGGAGGAAAGAGAACATCCCTCTCTGCTTTTCTCTCTTTCTTATCCTCTCTCTCTCTGTTTCTCTCTTTTTATCCCTCTCTCTCTGTTTCTCTTACTTTTACTTTCTCTATCCCTCTCTCTTTCTCTTTTGTTCGCTTTGCATTTCATACCTGTTTCTCTTTTTTATCCCACTCTTTATGTTTCTTTTATTCTTTTTTTCTTTCTTTCCTCACCCATCTGTTTTTCATTCCTGCTCTCCCTACCTCTCCCTCTTTCTCGTTCTCTTTCTTTCTCCATCCCTCTGTCCATCCCTCTCTTTTTCTCCATTTCTCTTCTGTTCGTTTCCCCCTCTCTTTTTTCATCCCTCTCTCTGTTTCTCTCTTTCTTATCCTCTCTCTCTGTTTCTCGTTCTCGTCCTCTTTTATTTTAGTTTTTCTTTTTTCATCCCTCTCTCTGTTTCTCTTCCATTCTTTTTCTCTCTCTCTCTTTCCTCATCCATCTCTCTGTTTCTCTTTCCTGCTCTCCCTACCTCTCCCTCCCTCTCTTTCTCTTACTTTTACTTTCTCTATCCCTCTCTCTTTCCCCATCCTTCTCTCTCTCTCTGTTTCTTTCGTTCGCTTCCCTGTCCCTTTTTTCATCCCTCTCTCTGTTTCTCTCTCTTTCCTCATCCATCTCTCTGTTTCTCTTTCCGACTCACCCCATCTCTCCCTCTCTTTCTCGTTCTCTTTCTTTCTCCATCTCTCTCTCCCTCTCTCTCTCTCTCTGTCTCTTTTGTTCACGTCCCCCTCTCTTTTTTCATCCCTCTCTATTTCTCTCCTTCTTTTCCTCTCTCTCTGTGTCTCGTTCTCGTCCTCTCTTTTATTTTAGTTTCTTTCTTTTTTCATCCCTCTCTCTGTTTTTCTTTCATTCTTTTTGTCTCTCTCTCTCTTTCCTTATCCATCTCTCTCTGTTTCTCATTCCTGCTCTCCCTACCTCTCCCTCTCTTTGTCTTTCTCTCTCCATCCCCCCCTCTCTATTTCTCTGTTGTTCGCTTCCCCCTCTTTTTTCATCCCTCTGTTTCTCTCTCTTTCCTCATCCATCTCTCTCTGCTTCTCTTTCCGACCCCCCCTCCCTCTCCCTCTCTTATTTGTTCTTTTTTCTCCATCTCTCTCTCTCTCTCTCTCTCTCTCTCTGTTTCTCTTTTGTTCGCTTCCCCCTCTCTTTTTGTCTATCCTTTGTCCGTTTCTTTCCCGATGTTTTCTCTCTCTTTCTCTTCCTCTCCGTTTTCTTTTCTTCTTTCTCTTCTCTCTCTCTCTCTCTCTTTCTCTTCCTCTCTCTTCTTCTATCATCATTATCTCATCTTGGTCATTGACGAACGTCATACTTTTCCGCAGTCTCTCTTAATTCTTCCTCCGGCGGAAATGGCGCGGATCGAAGAGTTTTCCCGCACAACTCCGCCAGCAACGTTCTCGTCATCAACACTCCGGGTGTTTTTATTCCGTTGTGTTTTTGAGGAGGGCGCAGTGTCGTCGTTTTTAGCTGTAGTGCAGTGGGAGAGTGACCTGCAGGTGAGCGTGTGGAGCGGGAGGAACGTTTGGCTGGACGCGCTCCAGGACTCGAGCCGGGTTTGTTTTCCAGATGTAAAAGTGCATGAAATGGGATCGCTCATGCGTGCGGTGCAGCCGGCGATTACATCCCGTAGTAATAATCACACGCTACGTATCCGCTCCGGCGTGTGTGTGTGTGTGTGTGTGTGTGACGGCTGTGTTACGGCATTTCAGCGTTCCCACTTTTACTGCCGTTAGGATTCACTTTGGTGTCAAATAAGAACTGGGATTCAGACTCAGTCTGTTATCATTCGTCATCCGCCTCTCTTTCTTCATCCATCTCTTTCTTTCTCTTTCTTCCTCTTGTTCTTCATACCTCTCTTTTTCTCTTCCTCCCTCTCTTTCTTCATCCCCCTCTCTCTCTTCATCCATCTCTCTCTTTCTCTTTCTTCCTCTTGTTCTTCATCCCTCTCTCTCTTTCTCTTCCTCCCTCTCTTTCTTTACCCCTCTCTCTTTCTCTTCCTCCCTCTCTTTCTTCGCCCCTTTTTCTCTTTCTTCATCCCTCTCTCTTTCTCTTCCTCCCTCTCTTTCTTCACCCCTCTCTCTCTTTCTTCATCCCTCTCTCTCTTCATCCATCTCTCTCTTTCTCTTTCTTCCTCTTGTTCTTCATCCCTCTCTCTCTTTCTCTTCCTCCCTCTCTTTCTTTACCCCTCTCTCTTTCTCTTCCTCCCTCTCTTTCTTCGCCCCTTTTTCTCTTTCTTCATCCCTCTCTCTTTCTCTTCCTCCCTCTCTTTCTTCACCCCTCTCTCTCTTTCTTCATCCCTCTCTCT
>JAVGVS010000635.1:0-46903 GCA_032718565.1 Distichodus sexfasciatus | reverse complement strand
TAAATATTGAAGTAGAGCGGTCAAAACAGAAACTTTTAACATTCTGCTGGAATTGAATTCCTCACCTCAAGAAAGTCACATCTTTAGGATGGAAAGGGTAAGTTTTTCAGCGCAATTTATTCACAACAGCACAGTATAGACCTTCCACTGTTTCAAAAAATCCCAAATTTTACCCCACGCAACATAAACGCTCGTTTTTCTCGGAAACCTCCGTTGCGACAAGCGACTGGTTTTGCCGTGCAGAGTCACATTTTAGTATTTTACAATGCCGAGTCTTGCTTCCACAGTAATGCCGGAGTCGTGTAACGTGTTACAATTCAGAGATGCTAATATTGTAATGTAACAATTTACTTTGAAATTACCGTAACTAGCAATCTATAATGCATTACATTTTGGAAGTAACTTGCCCAACTCTGGTCAACGTTTTGGGCTTTGTGATAATTTAATTAGTTTATCGATGCAATGATGTATCGATGTATCATTACACCCCCTAGACTGCTGTGGTCAGGAGCTACCAAAAGTGCTTCAAGGTGTAAACACTTGTACAAATGCTTCAAGAATGGATTGAGGAACACAAGAAGAAATTGGAGGTGTCAAGTTTTATCGTTCTCAAATTAGGCAATCTGTTTAAGAGAAGGATGGCACCTAAACCCCTGATTAACAAAGCTGACAGATGATGTTAAGAAGCTGAGTCACAGTTTCCTTGGTAACCCCCAACATGTTTCCACTTGCTTCAGGCTTCATTTGAACACAAGCAGTTTATTTTCCAAATTAAGCTCTGTATCTTTGATCATAACTTTTGCCATAAATGTTGACCGTTCTTTCTTACTTTTATCATCCCTCGTTCATTTCGCCTCTCTCTATACGGTCAGTGTCCATGTCAACTTGATATTCAACGTCAGCCCTTATCACCCAACACCTTGTGACCATCATCTTGACCCGCACTCGTCTTTTTCTTGCTTTTAACATCCCTCGTTCTTTCCCCGTTCACTACAATGCATCTTCCTCGGCCAGTTTCCGCGGCACGGCTACAAAACCTGAGGAATCGCATTGGCATTTTCTTGCCTCTAGTTCTCGTATGAAGTCTCACAAGGTCTAAGATTTCAGGCGACTCTCCTCGCTCTCTACACCACACCGTTGCGAAAGTTTGACTTCCAAACGTTCTCTTTTGGTGCGACGCTAACTCCAGGGGGAAAAGCGATGATTTAGTGTAAATATGATTGTAGCCAACACAACAGGTCTGATCGCGAGTTGAAAGTGGCTCTCGAGGGGGGTGGGGGGTTCGCTTTCCAAAACCTCGACCCCTTTTAAAGCAACGACAAAGTCGAGGCCACGCTCCAGCGCTTCGGTCTCGGAAAGCCCCCAACGCTTTGTCGTTCCGGCATCGAGGCCTTGGCATCAGTCACCTCACGTCAAACGGGAAGGGCAGCGAGCGACGGGGAAAAAAAAGCATTAGCATACTGTTTACATAAATGAATACGTAAACACGGCCGTTTTGATAATCGGCGTCGGAATATCTCTCTCTCTCTCGCTATCTTCCGCCGCCTGAGAGGGAGAGATAGAGCAAGGCGGTGGGTGGGGGGAGAGAAAAAGAGACAAGTCAAACTCGCTCACCCGGCTCTGATTTCCCGGAGAGAGCTGCTTTGACGTCTTATTTGAAGGAGATAATGGCGCAGGATTAAGTCGCGACGGTGCATCTGACTTTCAATCTGCGACGGCGAGCGAGCCAACCAGCGGCGGATTCCGGGCCGCTAATGCCGTGTTCGACAACTCATTATCCTCCGCCGACTGCCGCCCGAGTAACGCGCCTCGCCTCAGATCTTAATAATCGCCATTGTTTTGTCGGCTGAAAGACTCGACAGAGGTTACTGATTAGCTCCGCCGAGAAACGACTCGGCAAACTCGCCGTCAGATCTTCGGAGCAAGAAAAAAAACGAATTGGGAGCTGCTTGTTTTTCTTAAACACTTCCACTCGGAGTCGCGGCCGAATTGCAAATTGTAGCTGCTGTCCGGTCAATTAGCGTCGTTGGATTTTAATGAGGTTGGCAGATGTCCGTCCGTTGATAACAATAGTTGGGAAAGCGTTTGGCGATGAAACGGGAAACGAGGAAGAAAATCTATCAGTCAAAAGTTTTCGGCAGCACTTTTTCTTTCTTTCTTTCGTTTCTATCTAGATATGAAGTGATGAGACTCTCTTCTTTCTATCTATCTGTCTTTCATTCTTCCTTCCTTCCTTCTTTCTTTCTTTGTTTATTTCTTTTTGGCGGTTGGTCTCGTTCCTTCCTTCACTCTTTCTATCTTTCTTTCTTCATTCGTTTCTATGTATCCATTGGCCAATCACACTCTCTTCTTTCATCCACTGGCACCTTCTTTCTTTCTATCTTTCTATCTATCTATCTATCGATTGATCACTCTCTTCTTTCGTCTACCAGCATCCTCCTTTCTTCGTTCTACATTAGTTATCTATCTACCAATTGATCACACTCCCGTTCTTCTTGATTTCTCTATCACTCAATCACACCCTCTTCTTTCATTCACTGGCATCCTTCTTTTGTTTGTTCTTTCTTTCTATCTATCTATCTATCTATCTATCTATCTATCTATCTATCTATCTATCTATCTATCTATCTATCTATCTCTTTTACTGCTGGTCTCTTTCTTTCTTTCTTTCTTCATTTGTTTCTATCTATCTATCAATCTGTCACACTCACTTCTTATTTCATCCATCTTCATCTTTCTCTCTTCCCTCGTTCATTCCTTTTTGATTGCTGATTTCTTTCTTTCTTGCCTTCTGGTTGCTTTCCTTCCTTCCTTTGTTTTTTTTCTTTCCTCACACCCAAATTCACAATCACACTCCCTTTCCACCAGCAGCTCTATATTTAATGTGGAAGTGTAAAGTTGATGCACCAATGTGGCGAAAATCTCCTCCAAATTTGATATTAAATTATTTGCTCGCCGTTTTTCCCTCCTCGTGTAAAAATAGAGCCGGGAGCGTGAGCCGGGAACCGACAATTAATTTTGGGGGAAATGAAAACGCTAATCTATTTCAACAGTCTTAATCTCCTCTCCATCAGAAAAGCCTGTTGGCTTGCCTCTGTCCCTAATGCAGCGTAAGCCTGTGGGGTTTCATAAAAAAAGGTGCGTTTTTATTCCTCCTTTCCTCTCTTCTTCATCAGTTAGAAAAACGACTTGCGGCATCGAGAACAAACGCTAGGCTTTTAAACTGCAACTCCTTCATCGTGGATCGTAAACAATGAAAAGAAAGTTGCTGTTGTTAGACTCATCATAAAGCGTTATGTAGCAAAAGAACATTTAGAGTCTGTGATCGTTCTTTCATTCTTTCTGTCTTTCTATCTATCTATCTATCTGTCTATCTGTCTATCTATCTACGGTATCTATCTATCTATCTATCTATCTATCTAATTTCATAATTTAATAATCTTAATTTATTAGCTTGATCACTGGTCCTTTCTTTCTTTCATTCTTTTTTTTTTTTTTGGTTTGTAATTTCTTTCTTTCCTTTTTGATTGTCCCAGGTTCTTTCTTTCTTCCTTCCTTCTTTTGTTTATTCTTTTTTGACTGGTGATCAGTTTCCCTTTTTCACTCTTTCTTTCTTTCTATTTAAGGTGTGGTGGAAAATAATTCTAGGGTTTTTTTTTAAGTTTTTTTTGGAAAGGATTACTAATTTTTCTTTCAATATTTGTAGATAACTTTACTCACAAATCCGTTTCCCTACAACCTCCAGCGTCACTAGAAGACGCCAAACCAGTCACACAAAAGTCCCACGCTAAGCATCTCTCTCGCTTGACATTTAGGCCTCGGTGAATGTATTTATCCCCTCAATTGTGAAAAGGGAAAATGGACAAAAAAGCTGAAAAAAGGTGTGGGAGAGGAACCTGGAGTCCGGCTACAAAAGTTCCAGAAAAATAAAACCTCGGTTGGGGAGTTAAAGGTCCGGCATTACCGTCGCACCAGCCTCCAGCACCGCGCAATGCTATTGTGTTTCCTGAAAGCTAAATGCGAGTTCTGAAGCAACTGTGCAAGTGGCATTGACATTCCTCAGTTTGTGACTCAGGTCGGGGGTAAATGAAAACGCTGGTTAAAAAAGTGTTTGAAAACGTGTTGATGTGGGAAGAACTTTGCTGCAAGTAAAAAAAAAAAAATTGTAGTTGGTCTGCGATTTTGATAAATGCTGTCTGATTTACAAAATTCTAAATTGCTACATTCATTAAAAGTTGCAAGTAAAGAGATTATAACACACACTTGAAATGTGTCATTAGATTTCGTTTAAGGTATCGTAAGATATTATAGTTACGCGTTTAAGGTATCGTAAGATGTTATAGTTACGCGTTTAAGGTATCGTGAGATATTATAGTTACGCGTTTAAGGTATCGTAAGATATTATAGTTACGCGTTTAAGGTATCGTAAGATATTATAGTTACGCGTTTAAGGTATCGTAAGATATTATAGTTACACGTTTAAGGTATCGTAAGATATTATAGTTACGCGTTTAAGGTATCACATGATGTTATAGTTACGCGTTTAAGGTATCGTAAGATATTATAGTTACACGTTTAAGGTATCGTAAGATATTATAGTTACGCGTTTAAGGTATAGTGAGATGTTATAGTTACACATTTAAGGTATCATATGATGTTATAGTTACACTTTTAAGGTATTGTAAGATGTTATAGTTACACTTTTAAGGTATCGTAAGATATAGTTACGCATTTAAGGTATCGTAAGATGTTATAGTTACACATTTAAGGTATCGTATGATGTTGTAGTTACGCATTTAAGGTATTGTAAGATGTTATATTTACACTTTTAAGGTATCGTAAGATATTATAGTTATGCGTTTAAGGTATTGTAAGATGTTATAGTTACGCATTTAAGGTATCGTATGATGTTATATTTACACTTTTAAGGTATCGTAAGATATTATAGTTATGCGTTTAAGGTATTGTAAGATGTTATAGTTACACATTTAAGGTATCGTATGATGTTATAGTTACACATTTAAGGTATCGTAAGATATTACAGTTACACATTTAAGGTATCGTAAGTGTTAGAGCCATTTTGTGTGAATATTTAGATTTAATGTTTTGTAGTTGTTTACAGTAGAAAGTAGATGTTTCTGGAATCTTCCATAACTTTCCATGTACAGTGCTACGTAACAGAATTTTATCAATACGTATGCATGTTAAATGTACTGCTATGTAACAATAGAAGTAATAGGCGCCTTACGTGTCGTAATCTGAAGTTACGTATGATGTAAGAATGTAAAAGCTTTAGTTTCACATTGAATGTGAAGGAGCTAAGAGCTCCGGAGCGCTACAGTTTTTTGACCGTCATGTAACGCCACGCAAAGTATCTTTGTAGTCTTAGGGATTCATTTCTTGTCTGTAAAACTTTGAATTGTAGTAAAGAAAAGATGACGAAAGACAACCCAAGACTTAAGACTCTTTTTTGGTACGTGTCGCGTACAAAGACAACTCAAGAGCTCTTAGCAAATGAAAAAGCAAGGATTTGCTCTCACAGTAAGATATTATAGTTATGCGTTTAAGGTATCGTAAGATGTTATAGTTACACATTTAAGGTATTGTATGATGTTATAGTTACGCATTCAAGGTATCGTAAGATGTTATAGTTACACGTTTAAGGTATTGTAAGATATTATAGATACGCATTTAAGGTATCACAAGGTGTTATAGTTACACGTTCAAGGTATCGCGAGATGTTATAGTTACACGTTCAAGGTATCGCAAGATGTTATAGTTACACGTTCAAGGTATCATAAGATATTATAGTTACACGTTATAGGTATCGTAAGATATTATAGTTACATGTTTAAGCTATTGTAAGATATTATAGTTACCTGTTTAAGGTATCGTAAGATATTATAGTTTTAAGATATTACAGTTACATAAAGTTACACATTTAAGGTTTTGGAAGATATTATAGTTACACCTTTATGGTTTTGTAAAACAAAAATATGATAAGATATTTATGTTTTGTAACATAGCTACACATTTAAGGCATTGTAATAGATTGTAGTTACACATTTATGGTATTAAAAAGATTAACATAATCACTTTGTTGCAGAATTTAATTCTGAATGAAAAATTGAAAGATTTTTAAACATAAGCCAAAGAAACTGATGATAAAAATTTTGTTAACGACCAAACCGAGTGAAGATCTACTGAGATTTTGGGTTTTTTTTTTTTGCATTTCCAGTTGTTCTTACCTTTTGAGCCAGCAAACAGTAGAAAAACTCCATGAAGCACCAGAGCTAAGAACATAGCCATCTTCTCCAGCGTAAGGTAAGGCATTGTCCTGTAGTGATCACACACACACACACACACACACACAAGAACAAATAACCAAAGTGTGTGTTACTTTAGACTGAACGCAAACAATGTACACTGTCTCCTCATCCCGACCAACAGAGTTGGAGATTTCAGGCTGCAAGTCGCTTTGCATTAGCCTCCAACGCCCAGCAAATAAAAGTGATTCCCTTAATTAAAAAGCAAACCTGTTTTTATCTAAGTAAACAAAAGCAATCGAAAGCTCGGGCTCTTTCAGGCATTTTTCCCTGCGTCCATTAGTCGCACTCCAGCGGACTTTGATAGGATTTAAGCTGCCAGTCGATTATTCCCTCTGACTACAAACAGTCCCGGCTACTCGAAAACTCCCTACAACTAATACAATTTCATCCTTCACTGTTGAACGGGGGGTTTGGACTCGAATTTTCAACTCCTACACATTCGCTATCACGTCTGCTTCAACTGAAAAAACAAAAACAAAGACGCCACTTCAGTTGCTGCCTTAAAATTTGAAGTCAAATCAATTTGAATGTTGTCTGTTTAGTTAAAGCCTGGTGTTGCTCTCTGTAAGAAATCATGATTTGCTGTTTCATTATGTTATGTCTCATTTTTATATCTCAATCTTAAATCTAAGCATGAAAACCCGTAAAAGTCGATTTATGAAACTGCATATTGTTGTTAAGTTGAAGAAAATTGACAGGTTTTCCACAAGTGTTTTGTTTTTTTCATTTACATACAATCAAGAATACCAAAATACTGATATGCAAAAAATATCAAAACTCAATAAAATCAGATTTCTTCTCACTAGGGGTGGACAATACTCAAATCAGTATCACAATTAATTAAACATTTTATGTCAATAACAATTAATGATCAATTATTTAGTTTTGGATTTTAGGGGGAGCAGTATCAGAACATGAACAAAAGAGAAAGTATTAACAAAAATGTACAAAAAGTTGAATTGACAGTAACAACATGAAAAGTATCAACTTTTATTGAGATTGTAAGTTGTAACTTTGTGACATTAGCATTTGAGTGTATTGTATCTATCTATCTATCTATCTATCTGTCTGTCTGTCTGTCTGTCTGTCTATCTATCTATCTATCCGTCCCTCCATCTGTCTATCTATCTATCTATCTATCTATCTATCTATCTATCTATCTATCTACATCCATCTATCCATCCGTCCATCTATCTATCTATCTATCTATCTATCTGTCTGTCTGTCTGTCTGTCTGTTTGCCCATCCATCCATCCATCCATCCATCCATCCATCCATCTATCTATCTATCTATCTATCTATCTATCTATCTATCTATCTATCTATCTAAACCCGAAACCGGACCTCATCGCATCCTCTCAGTTGTCATTCTGACTCTCTCGGTCTATTCCTCACGTCCACAAGCGTTCCCCACAATCACAAACTCCACCAACAAGCTTTTAATACGCTGACCCCGAGCTGCATCCTAAATGCCATATCCAGCACTTTTAGTGCTGCTCGGCTCGTTGGGGGAAATGAATTTCATTTGATTTTATTTATTTATTTTTACGCTGCGCTTGGCTCAGCTCTGGCCCGCTGCCCCGATCAGGAGGAACCCGACTCTCTTACCCATCCGTCTTCCCAAAAACGGAGGCGTCACCTGAGGGACCCGAGAATGTGGAAAGGAGGTGGATTTTAGGAGTAAAATGACTCAGCTCTTTCACCTCAAACTCTGTAATGAGATTTTGGCTCGATCCGACTGTCCTCACTGCCGGCGTCGTCGGAAATGCAAGACAAGCAGATGCTTGTATTTGCGAGTAAAAAAACAAAATATCTGCGGGAAATCAACTAGCCCCTCCCCTTTACTTTTTATTCATTGTTTTAGTGTTAGCATATTATGTTGTGAGGATTCGTGCTGAGAATATTTTTCGATACCAAGAACGCAAAAACGTACTGGCAAGAAAAGGCCTCGTTCACAAACTGTTCTTAGTTAGAACTTTGTTCTTAAAAAACGCTTACGCAATTTTTCAAAATCACCTTAAATGTGTAGCTACAAAACCTTGTGAAATGACGACAATCACAAATGATATTTTTGGGTTAATGCTACCTGACGACTTTTAACTGTGAACAATAAAATGTCAATTTGAGAACAACTTCAACAACATCTACCTACTTTTACAAAGGTAAGTTGCAAACAATGGGCCTCATTCACCACACGTTCGAACGAAGAAATTTGTTCTGAAAACCCACTTACGCAAATTTCATGACTGTTCCGATGTTTTCTGATGTGAAGTTCGTAAGAAGAAAATTTGCAAACGCTGAAGAGTGCTGTTAGCACAAATTTTATTGCATGCATGTTCGGCTGAAATATTAACTCATCTGGTTTTCGAATACGACTTTTACTTATGAAATTTCTTAAGAATACATTTGTTATAGCAGTTCTTACTAGCCTAAAAACAACAAAATCTTGTTTATTCAGCTGATTTTTTTTTTATCATTGTAATGTTAATGTTTATGTTACGGCACCTAAATACACTGTCCTGTACAAACTGATTGAAAATATTTTCCCATCTTTTCTTAAATAAAGGCTACATTTGTAAATGGGAACACTCGCATCACGCCGAGTGGAACGAAAATATAATGCAAAACAAACGAAAGGACGGCTTCAAAAGCAGACGAAAACAAGCAACCCTCTGAGTTTGCACGCATTTCTTTCTTTATGAAGTTAGGATTGAAAGCCGTCCGTGTTTATCAAAATATCCATCACTCCTGGCAGACGAATTGCCGCGGCAACGTAATCCGTTTGGCTACAGACCCGCTGTGTCAATACGGCTGTAGCAATTTTGCCTTTTTTTTAAATCCACAATAGTTCCTGACCTTCTCCCTCTCTTTTTCTCTTTCACTCTCTCTTTTTCCCCCCGTCATCTTTTCAGAGCAGGAAGGGAAGGTGGGGTTGTGGGGGGGGGGGGATGGTGAGGAAAAGGAGTAAAGTTTGATGTGAAATTTGATTCGCCCGGCGCCAGGCTGGCCGCGATTGCTGGGGCGTGACCCCGTCAGGTGAATTTTAATGGCTTCTTTCATAACGGCGTCGGCCCATTCGCTGCCGCTATTTGATGTCAAACCTCCATGAAATCATCCAATGTCCGGGAGAAAAAAATTTAAAAAAAAAAAAAAAATAGACCAACACCCCGTTTCCTTCCGCAGTTAGAAACCGGTCTCTCTTTCTCTCCAATCCTGCTTCTTTCTCTGACGTCGAAATCCTTGTGTTGGCTCAAATGTCGAGTTCAAATATACATGGTACAGACAGTCCGAAGTGGCACAGCATTCGTTAACAATCGTTAACAACCTGACTAGACGTATAAATTGACTTCACGAGAATGAGCGACGCCAATTTTGAAATATGTCAAAATTAAGGCAGTCATTCAACCCAACCACTTAATATTCAACAAATAAATCGTCAGTACGGGAACGAGCAGTGCCGATATCACTGTAAAATACATGAAAATTAATACAATCATTCATTATTTAGGTCTGATTTTTTTTACAGAGACATCAGTGATGCTCGTTAGCAACCAAGCTAGAAAAATTTGATGAATTAATAGACCAGAACAAGCCGCTTCATTTTCGTGAAAAAATTCATTTTGGTCCAAAGTGG
The DNA here is from genome assembly GCA_032718565.1 of Distichodus sexfasciatus. Lineage (NCBI taxonomy): Eukaryota > Metazoa > Chordata > Actinopteri > Characiformes > Distichodontidae > Distichodus > Distichodus sexfasciatus. The sequence goes on along the minus strand of JAVGVS010000635.1, from coordinate 36,940 downwards.
CCAACATTTGTTTATACAGATCGGCGGTGCTCATTATCAACCAAACTAGAAAATTTTTAAGAATAATTAAACTATCAATGCCCATCTTTCTGCAAAATACATTTAAAATGAGTGCAGTCGTTCAGTCGTTCATTTTGGACTGAAGTGGCACAGCATTTTTTTTTTTGTTTTTTTACATTATTTTTACAGAGAGATTACAGCAAATCGCTGATCGTATATTGTCAATTTCTTTGTCAAAATTATTTATTGTTAGGTTTTCATTATTGCAAGCTGCATAAAGAAAACAAGGTTTGAAAGTAAAGATTAAAACTGGTCAAATTATGAAATGCAAATGTTGCACAGCAGTTAGGGGTGGTCTAGTAGTTAGGACATTAGTCGTTGCACCAAGATGTCGTGGGCTTGAATCCCCTGTCCGGTATTACCATCATTGGGTCCCTGAGCAAGACCCTTAACCCCAAGTTGCTAAACCCCTAGATGTTAAAGTATGACCATCATGGCTGACCATCAAGTATGACCCTATGCCTAACCTACTGATTTACTCGAGGCTGTGTGTAGAAATGATAGTTATGGTGCAATTTTTAACTTAACTGTAAGAGATGATATCTGCCACTGTCTTTTGGAGAGATCAGTTTGCAATTTGTGTAAAGTAACGGATAACTTGACTCAGTTCACTTTTACCAAACACTTCATTTGAACAAACTCAACAAATTATTACATATTGCGCATAATGAACGCAGCTACAAGGAGACAAATACTATTTACACTAAAATCCTCATGATCACTTCATGACAAATGGTTCTGCAAGGAGTACCTTCTGTACAACCAAAGAAGGTTCCCTTATGACATCACTGTGAAGAACCGCTTATGGTGCTATTATTTTTAAGAGTGTGGAAAAGAGCGTCTGCTAAATGCTGTAAATGTAAATGCCGTAAATGTTACATGCTACGAATTTTAAGAATCTGTCAAAATTAAGATCCCCTTCGCAGTGTACTTCCCACTTCCAAACTACTTACACTTTCTATTTTAGCTCTAGTTACCTCTCAAGTTGTCCTTCTCATGTAGTAGCTACACATTAAAGGTGTAAACAACAATAAAATAATAAGCTTTGTTGGCAATTTAATTGTGAATGCAACAGTGAAAGATTTTTGAAAATTGGCCAGTGGTTTGGGCGTTATCGGATTTATAACTTATGTAACAACAATGTAATAACAATGTTATAAATGCATTATATGCATGTTAAAACGTTACATCAATGTTAGTTTTGTTAACTTGTTTTCCTTCTTTCCGCTAATAACCAACATTATATGCAAATGTAAATTATGCCTGGAATCATGACTCTTCAATTCATCTAAAATGTTTCTTTTCATTTCTCAATCCGTTTCTTGTTTAGAAGACACGCACGTCACGCGAGGAGACAGCTGAAGGGAGATGAAGTCGTCGTCGACGCCTCAAGGAAGCCGAGTGAATTGTGTCTGACAAAACTGTTTAGCCATTCCGCCAAAGGAAAACAACAGTCGTTTATCTACGCTGACACGACTTCTGCGTCGCCAAAATTATACGGTAGCGCAAAGCGGCGACGGCATCTGCGCCGCCGTTCCCGAAAAATTCTGACGCCCCGCCGAGACCCGGTTCTCGCATTCGAGGTCGCGTGTCGGCTGGGTTTTCTGCAGAAACTTCCGAGGTTCACCCCTCGTGCTTTCAAAACCCGCCGAGGCAAACTTCTTCCCCCTCCCCTCCACCTGTCGCGGGAGTCAGATTTGACGGAGGGAGGAAGGTAGAAAGAGAGAGAGATGAAGGAGGAGGAGGAAAGCGAGGCCCTCTTTCCTCTTTCGTCGTACCCGTCTTGTGGGAACGCGGCAAGAGACCGAGGGAAGGAGACGCTTCTCCGTCAGAAGAGGTTGGCGGTGGAGAGAAACAAAAAAGACAGGAGCGTTTGAGGAATAGATTTGCATGAAAACGAGTTTAGCTCACCTGCCGAGCGGCGACATCGCCGTCTTTTTTTCCGGCAATGCGGAACGTTCGAAGACGAGTTTGGCGTGTCACGCTGCGAGGACGGCTCCTCTTTTTGGCTCTCAAATGTGGCTCCGACAGTTCCAAAATGACACAGAAGAGATAGAGGAGGAAGAGGAGGAAAAGGAGGAGGGCCGGAACGAGGGAGGGAGAGAAGGAGGGAACATGGGAGGAAGTCATATTATGAGGAAAAGTGCTGACGTTGAAGGGAGGATCGACGGAGCGTCCCGGAAGATGAGGGGCTTGGGATTCTTTTTCGGCAGTTGTTGGCTGTTTAGGGCCTGGGCTCGATTAGAGCTTGTTAAAAGATGAATCATTGAGAGAGGGAGAGCTCTGGGATTGGAGGGAAGGAGGGAGGGAGAGAAATCCCTCATCATCCCTTAATCATTCATCTTCTAACAGGCCCTAATCGAGCACTGAGGATCCGATTTGATGAGGGGTTGGGATGTGTTCGAGGTACCAAACTACACTGCAGAACTCAGATTGCTTTCTAGTCAGAATTTGTTTTCTTTTTAAGGATTTTTTAAGGACAAACACCTTAAAAAGTCAGGTTTGCAGTGCAGAGTCAGGTTTGCGACTTGGACTCGAGTCACCCTTGAGTTGAAGCCATGAGTTCCTTGAAACTCAACTTCAGAGTCATCCTTAAAAGATGTGTGACTCAAATCTGCAATTTGACTGGGACATGCTCTTCAAAGGCTTGAGACTTGACCTTGACTTGAGATCAAAGATTTGAGACTACATTGAACTCAAGATGAAAGATTTGAGACTACATTGAACTCAAGATGAAAGATTTGAGACTACATTGAACTCAAGATGAAAGATTTGAGACTAGACTTGGACTTGAGTTCAAAGACTTGAGATTAGACTTGGATATTCTCTTCAAAGGCTTGAGATTAGACTTGAACATGCTCTTTGAAGCCTTGAGACTTGACCTGGACTAAAGATGAAAGATTTGAGACTAGACTTGGACTTGAGTTCAAAGACTTGAGATTAGACTTGGATATTCTCTTCAAAGGCTCGAGATTAGACTTGAACACGCTGTTTGAAGCCTTGAGACTTGACCTGGACTTGAGATCAAAGACTTGTGACTACACTGAACTCAAGATGGAAGACTTGAGACAAGACTTGAAATTAGACTTGGACTTCTTCAAAGGTATGAGACTTGACTTGAACTTGAACTCAAAGACTTGAGACTAGACCTGGACTCCACCCCACAGATTTTATACTTGGACTTGGACTTATTCTTCAAAGGCTTGAGACTTGACCTGGACTTGAGATCAAAGACTTGAGACTACACTGAACTCAAGATGAAAGACTTGAGATTAGACTTGGACTTCTTCTACAAAGGCGTGAGACTTGACTTGGAACTTTGAAGTCAAAGACTTGTGACTTGATTTTGTATATGAGCTTAGAGGTTTAAGACATAACTTGGACTCAAGCTCAAAGACTTGAAGCTGGACTTGGACTTGTGAGACCTGACTAATACTTGAGCTCAAAGACTTATGACTCGATTTAGACATGCCCTTCATAGGCTTGATTGAGGTTGACTTGGAATTTAGACTTGACTTCAAAGACTTATGAGCCTCACACAAACTCACACAGCCACAAGTTTATAAGAGTTACGTCCCAAACTAAAGCACCATCCACTGTATTTCACATCCTGGAGACTCTGAACATAATATTTTCTACATTTTTGAACTGAAAATTCAGCGTTTGATTTCACAAGGAACAGGCTGGACACTTCAGATTCGCACAAGAACAGAGCAGAGAAACTCAAATCCTCTCTTAATGTCACTTTGAAAAGAGAAGAAAATCTTTCGGGAGTTTGGGAGCAGGAAACTCCTTGGAGACGGGCGCAGTTTTAAGTACAGGACAAGGCCAGAGAAACTCTCTGCTGCTACGTCGTCTCCTGGGAATTTTAACGTTAAGAGACGGCGGATGAGAGAAAGAATATCACAAGGTTACATTCTGATTGAAAAGCATGGTTACATAAATAAGTACAGTACATGCACGTTGAGAGTTGTGTAAGAGTTCTGTGGAGAGTTTTCATCCACGTGGAGTAAGTCACAGCTTCTCAATTCTTGTGTGAAATGGAAAAAAAAAGGACTGGGGGAAAGGGTCATGCTCAGCTCTCCAGACTTGAAACTAGACTTGGTCTCAACCTGACCTGGACTTGAGCTCAAAGACTTGAGACTTGACTTGGACTCAAGCTCAAAGTAGAGACTAGACTTGGACTTGAGTTTAAAGACTTGAGAGTAGACTTAGACTCAAGATCAGAGACTAGAGACTAGACTTGGACTTGAGTTTAAAGACTTGAGAGTACACTTGGACTCGAGCTGCAAGACCTGAGACTTGAATTGGCATCAAGCTCAATGATTTGACACTTGATTTGGACTCAAGCTCAAAGACTTGGGACTTGACTTGGACTTGAGACCAAAGAATCGAGACTTGACTTGAACTCAACCTCAAAGATTTGAGACTGGATTTGGACTCAAGACCAAAGACTTGAGACTGGATTTGGACTCAAGATCAAAGATTTGAGACTGGATTTGGACTCAAGATCAAAGACTTGAGACTGGATTTGGACTTGAGTTTAAAGATGTGAGACTTGACTTGGACTTGAGTTTAAAGATGTGAGACTTGATTTGAACTCACGCTTAAAGTCTTGAGACTTGACTTGGACTAAAGTTCAAAAATTAGGGACTTGGACTCAAGCGCAAAGACTTGAGACTAGACTTGGATTTGTGTTTAAAGACTTGCGACTAGATTTGGACTCAAGTTTAAAGACTTGAAACTTGACTCGGGCGTGAGATTGAAGGCTTGAGACTACACTTGGCTTCAAGCTTTAAGACTTAAGATTTGCCTTGCACTTGAGCTCAAGACTTGAGGCATGACTTAGACTCGAGACTAAAGACTTGAAATTTGAGACTGATGTGTCGTTACACCCCCATAAGACACGAGTCATTTTAACACAAACAAAATCTTGTATAGTGGAAAGTGAAATCTTGCATCTTACATTAACACCATTTTATACGAACACGTAATATAAACACACACACACACACACACACACACGTCCATGTGTCCTTTTCCACCCCGGTGTTAAGGGAGGAGGGACAGATATGAACAGCTGTCTGCTGTTGTTCTGTCATTAAGTACATCAGCTTGGAGCCACAGAGGTTAATGCTCCCACACACACTTATACACACTTATATACACACACACTCACACACACACACACACACACACACAAGCTTTGAACAGTGTGTTTCACTTCAGGGGCAACTTGTAACAGTGCATAGCAACAGCATTCATATACCCTGTTGGCACACTTCAGAGGAGGGTTATGGAGGGAGGGAGAAAAAGAAAGGTACGGAATGCAAAGAAGGAGAGATGAGGTTGGAATAAGTGTGAAAGAAGGATGAGTAAGAAGAGAGAGAGAGAGAGAGAGAGACGGAGGAATATAGAAGGAGGGAGAGAGAGAGAGGCCAATCGGGATGGCTAGAGAGTGAAAGGAAACAAGAAAAAAAAATGAGTGAGAGGAATGAAGGAGGGAAAGAGAGAGAGAGAGAGGGGTCTGCAGCACAGCTAGTTTAAGAGAACAGAGAACACACACACACACACACACACTGTCAGGAGAGATGTAGAGAGGGGAAAATGGTCAAAGAAAGCAATAAACTCAGCAATAAAACCCGTGGCGATGGGAGTGTGTGTGTGTGTGTGTGTGTGTGTGGAGGTCCAGAAGCTATACTGTAGAAAAGCTGCACACATGTACACACACACACACTCCCACTCCCCACACAAGCGTATACCCCCTCAATTCCCCCTCATCCCATTTTCTCGCCGGCTCCCAGTTCCCTCGCTCGCACAAAGAAGGAAAGGAAAAAAGAAAGGAGGAGGTTTGACGAGGAAAGCGAGTAAAAAGCCGCAGCGTCGTAAACACACAGGAAGTAAACGGGGGAAATTTCGGCGTAAAAACGGCGTCTTGTCCGCCACATACATAAGGTGTTAGAAACGAAACCTAATTACGGTGCTACTGTTGCTGACGTAACGCACTGTTAATACATTTCAATACACATCACAGTGCGCTCCTGACAGCTGCAAGATGGAGTCGGAGAACGCCGTCCGCTTTGATGACTTCCTTCCGCCCTCTCTCTCTTCCTACTTTCTTTCTTTCTTCATGTCTATATTTATATATCTATCTTTCTTTCTCTCTCCCCCTTTCTTCCTTCTTTCCTTGCTTCTTCCCTTCTTTCGTTCTTGTTTTTCCTGTTCTTCCTTCCTTCTTTCCTTTCTACCTCCCCTCCTTCCGTAATTTCTTTATTTATTCCTTCCTTGCTAATTCTCTTTTGTCTTCCTCCCTTCCTTCTTTCTTGTTTTTCCTACTTTTCCTTCCATCTTTTCTTTCCTTCCTCCCTCCTTCCGTAATTTCTTTATTTATTCCTTCCTTGCTAAATCTCTTTGGTCTTCCATCTTTTCTTTCCTTCCTCCCTAGATCCTTTACTTATTCCTTCCGTGCCTCTTCTCTTCTTTCTTCTTGCCTTCCTTCATTCTTTCTTTCTTTTTTCACCTTCCTACATTCTTTCTTCCTTCCTACCTTCTTTCTTGTTTTTTCCTATTCTTCCTTTCCTTCTTTCTTTCTTTCTTTCTTGTTTTTTTCATGTTCTTTCTCATGTTCATCTTTTCTCTATTTCTCTTAAATCAATTTATTCATTAACCTTTACTTCTTTCTTTCTTCATTTCTTTCTTTCTTTCTTTCATTCTTTTTTTTCCTTCCTACCTTCTTTGTTTCTCCATTTCTTTCTTTCTGTTTTTCCTTCCTTCCTTCCTTCCTTCTTTCTTTCTTTTGTCCGGCTTCCTACATTCTCTTTTCTACCTTCTTTCTTCCTTTCTACCTTCTTTCTTGTTTTTCCTATTCTTCCTTCCATCCATTCTTTCCTTCCTTCCTAGATCCTTTATTCATTCCTTCTTTGCTTCTTCTCTTCTCCCTTCTTCCTCTTGCCTTCCTTCTTTCCTTTTTCCACCTTCCTACATTCTCTCTTTGCTCCTTCCTACCATCTTTCTTGTTTATTCCTGTTCTTCTTTCTTTCCCATCTTTCACTATTTCTTCCTTCCTTCTTAAATCATTTTATTCATTAATCTTTCTTTCTTTCTTTCTACCTTCTTTGTTTCTCTATTTCTCCCTTTGTGTTTTTCCTTCCTTCCTTCTTTCTTTTTTACTTTCTTCCTACCTTCATTTTACTTTCCTTCCACCTTTCTTTCTTCCTTCCTACCTTCTTCCTTTCTTCCAGAAATCTTATTCCTACTTTCCTGCTTTTCTTCCTTTCTGTGTTTCTATCTTTCTTTCTTCCACCTGCGAGACGGAGTCGGAGGATGGAGTCCACTTTGACCAAGGAAAAAGCAAAAACCTGTGGCTGTGTTTACTCTGAAAGGTGGAATGAGCACAACTTATTCATTCAAGTGTAACTTATATCAACGTAGTCTCTACCTGCAAAATGATTTTTATTTTGAATATCACTTTTAACATCATGTTTTACCTTTGTAAAATTAATTCACGTTAAGAGTATCCTACAGCAGAAATATGAGGTATCACTGGATGATGTAGTTCGCTACTTTTTCTTCGTAGCTTGTAGTTTAACTACTATATTAAAACTTAGCTCGACTGCAGCTTAAACATAATCAGCTTGTGGCTTGAAAAGCCAGCGTTTAAAAGCAGCTTCCTCACCACTGCTTGCTGCTTCTTGATAAGCGCCCAGCGTCTCCTTTAAGGTTGCGAGGCTGCAGCGTCGGGGGTTTTTTGCAGCGTTGTTGTTGTTCAGCGGCGGCGCGTGCCGGTAACGAGATTCGCCCCGAGGGCGGGAATCGAACCGCCGTCCCCCCGGCGCTCGCCGAGCAGCGCTGATACGCTAAAAGCCGTCAGAGCTTCTCCAGTCTCCCGAGTCTCAGCTCAGCTCAGAGCTTCTTCTGACAGGAAAAGAAAAAAAAATAGCAACAATCCGTTGATGAGACGAGAGCGAGCCTCTCTCTTTTCTGAGATTTTTAGCTGTAGCTTTAGACCTCAAAGCTCTCAGAGGCTCGTCATGAACCAAACATGTGCTAAAAAAATTAAGTTTCATGTAAAATAACCCATAAACCCATGTTTAAAATCATTGGTTTTTATTCAGAATCAATTTATCATATTAATAACTAACGTAAGCTGTGTTTTAAACATCTTTCAGCTCAAATCCGCTTGAAAAACATTCAATTCTGATATTTTCTAGTTTCAGAAATGTAAAACAAGCCAAAAACCCCCCCAAAAAACTCTTAAATCTTTAATATTTTTGAAAATGAACGTTTTTAAATATAATTAACCTTCTTTTAGCTCCAACTCCTTAACAGGCTCGTCATGAACCAAACATCCAAACATCGACACCAACGTCAAAATTCATCTACAGCAGAACATACCGCACGTCTGGCTCAGGTGTAAGGCGCTAATCGCTTCATTCTTCCCTTGATTCTTTCCTTCTTTCTTTATATCTTACTGTTCTTTTTCTTTCTTTCTTTCTTCCTACATTCTTTCTTTTTTCTTTTCAGTCTTCCTATTTTCTTTTTTTCTCCCTTCATTATTTCTTTCTATCTTTCTTTCTGTCTGTCTTTGTTTCTTTCTCCTTTCTTTCTGGCTCCTTTCTTTCTTTTCTTCCTTTCAACCGTCTTTCTTTCTGTCTGTCTCCCTTTTGTCTTTCTTTCTCCCTCCATTTTGTTTGTTTGTTTGTTTGTTTCTATCTTCCTACCTTCTTCCTTTGTTATTTTTTATTTTATTACTTTCTCCCTTGTCTCTTTATTTATTTTTCTATCTTTCTCCCTTCTTTCTTTCTGGCTCATTTCTTTCTTTTCTTCCTTTCTACCTTCTTTCTTCCTTACAACCTTCTTTCTGTTTGTCTGTCTCCCTTTTGTCTTTCTTTCTCCCTCCCTTTTGTTTGTTTGTTTGTTTCTTTCTTTCTATCTTCCTATCTTCCTACCTTCTTCCTTCATTCCTTTCTTTCTTTCTTTCCCTTCTTTTCTCCTTCCCTTCTTCCTTAATTATTTTATTACTTTCTCCCTTGTTTCTTTCTTTATTTCTATCTTTCTCCCTTCTTCCTTTCCTCCTTCCTACCTTATTTTACCTTCTTTCTTTCTCTCTCCTTTCTTTCTTTTTCTTCTTTCCTTCACGTGGACGAGCTTTTGCGGCGACGCCTTCCTCACCCCCACCCTAACCCCCCCTCGAGATTTCTGATCAAGGATTTGGGAGGGGACAGTGGTGTTTGGGGTCCGACGAGTCGTAATCGCCTGCTGTGAAGAGGGGTGACTTTGGGCAGGTGGAGGACACACTTATCTGGGTTAAGAGGGATTTGGAACTCCACAACGACACACACACACACTCGCCAGCATGAAAACACACACTGGCGCTTGCTGTGACAGTGAACATTTTTTGGGGAGGTTCAAGCCTGCCGTATGCACAAAGCAGCTGTGATGTCCAGATTGGATGAAGCCTAAATCCCCCCAAATCGGCTCTGTTTAACCCGAAAGTGCTAACGAGCTTCTAAATGTCGGCTCTTTTATGCAGTGATAGTCCAGATCCTTGGACTTTGTTTTTCAGAGTTTGATTTTGCTTGATGTTTACAGGTATAGAATCTAGAAGAGGCAAGTGGAAACTACGTGGAATCCACGTTGAATCTATATTGAGTCAATAAAATTTTGACCTAATGAACTAAACTAAGGTAATGAACTAAACATGGCATGATATCACTTTATTTATGTCCGATGTGATACCGATATTGTAAATTCGGATATCGATACGTCATTTTTTAAACAGAAAATAATGTTCTAAAAAATGTCTGAATACATGACTGAGATTATTGTTATGCTTAAGGAAATACTTGACTTACATACTGTTTTCCTAACTAAAACAATGTAATAATTATTGATTATTAAAATAACACCTCAAAATTGTTCGTTCAAACACAGTTCTATAATTTTGTGACGGTCCCTAATCCTGCGGCCCTTAAACCATCAGGAGCTCAGAGATTGCGAGCGAGAACTGGTGTTGTTGAGGAAATCAAACAGTATAATCGCGTGATTTGCTTTTGGGCTCGTAGTTTGTTGTGTTACTTGTTCTGCTCATTGTCGGACATATCAATATATACAAATTTGCGCGAATGTCCAACAATAAACCAGTTTTACTGCATTAACACTTCCCATGCAGAACCAATTTACAGATCGGTTCCATAGATCGGCCAAATGCCACAAATACCGATACCGATCCAGCTATTTGAGCTGTTATCAGACCGGTATCTGATCCACACATCGGATTGGTCTTTAAAATAAACAGATCAAGCCCAAATAACTAGGGACAGTGGTTAGGCCGTTTGTCACACGATCAAAAGGTCGTCGGGTCGAGTTTTGGACTGGTAAAGGTACCACCAAGATACTCATGAGCAAGGTACTGTCCGCAAGCGCTGATTGATCCCTGGGCACCATGTCCAGGGGCAGGTTAAGGTGTACATGGGGGGTACATAAGGGGTACATAGGCTACATTTCCTGTTAGCCCCACCCTCTGGGCTTATTTGGGCAGTTGGTGGTGTAACGGTAGGGTGTTCACCCCGTGATCAGGAGGTCGCAGGACAGGTAAAGTTACCACTGAGGTACTCATGAGCAAGGTACCGTCCCCAAGCACTGCTCCCTGGTGCTGCCCTTGTTAGCTGCCCACTGCTCCTTCATGGATGGGTCAAATGCAAAGGTCACATTTCGTTGTGGTGCACTGCGTGCTGTGCTGTGGTGTGTTCACGATGACAAATAATCACTCACTTATTTTGATGAATTGATGTTTTTACTGCCCAAATAGGGAGGGGCCCCGGCCGGCTGGCACACGTGGGAGCCCATAGTCTTCAGCCATATCTAGCCTGTTGCGTTAATCCACGCCTGCCTATGTCAGTCAGAGGTAAAGGTAAAGGTAATGTTGGTTTTTCAACTAATAGATTGTGATAAGATCTATAAAAAATAGCTTCAGAGTTCAATATGAGCAGAAAAATTGTTAATCAAAATGTTTTTTTTAAGAAGGACATGGACAAACAGAATTCCAATTTGTTATAATTAAGAATTCGGTCAGAATTTTAGCTGTTTGTTTGGCGGAACGTTCCTAAAATCACTGGGGCACCGACCAGCGCAGTCAGGTTGTAATGAGTCATGAGTCAACCTAGAAAGCTAAAGGAACCAGTTTTGACGAACCTAACTGCGGTTATCAAAAATATAAAATGTATCGTAGCGGAAAATTCCAGAACAATCGTATCTGCAGCCCCCCCCCCTGCTTTTTTAAACACAGAAAGTGCTCATAAAGCACAGCATCAAAGTTCAGTTACATCATCTTGAGTGTAGTTTATCCTCGGCTTGTTTTTAGTGCCTGAAGGGGAAGAAAATCTGTTGTTTTTTTTTTTTTAAACGTTCAGACTCACAATTCTGCTGACGTTTACAAATTACACCTTCTTGTCTTCTTGGTCTGTATATATCTATTAGTCTGAAAATGTGTTTCTGAAGCTGCCGTTTCCTTTTAAAGCTGATTTTTTTCCCCCCCAGCAGCTAAAACCAGCTCTGAAAGATAAAGTTCTGTCTAATAGGTAGTGAAATAAAAGCAATTTTTACTAATGTTCGCACCATTCAGGCTGCAGCGCCGCATGGTCAATTACCCAGCATGCGCTGATGACTGTTGCTTGTTATGTGTTATTGTGTGTAGTAGTGTGGTTTATAGCTAATGTGATCTCTCATTTGTCTGTTGCTATTGGCGATGTAGGGTTTTTACATTTCTTTAGCTCTTTATGGGTTTAGTTATTACCCTAATTATAAAAGATTCAGGTTGAGAAAGTAACTGATTTTCTCTTTTAGGAAAATTCAAACTCTTGCACAAAAAAATGAGTTTTTACTCTCTCAAGATTTTTCACCTCTGATTAATGCTGTTATTTCTACATTAGCCATGTAAGTGAAAGTGAGTGATTATTTGTCATTGTGAACACACCACAGCACAGCACACAGTGCACCACAACCCATCCGCGAAGGAGCAGTGGGCAGCTAACACGGGCAGCGCCCGGGGACGGTACCTTGCTCATGAGTACCTCAGTGGTAACTTTACCGTTCCAGGATTCAAACCTGCGACCTTCTGATCACATGGGTAAAAGTCAAAGTGAAAGTGAGTGATTATTTGTCATCGTGAACACACCACAGCACAGCACACAGTGCACCACAACCAAATGTGACCTCTGCATTTAACCCACCCGCGAAGGAGCAGTGAGCAGCTAACACGGGCAGCACCCGGGGACGGTACCTTGCTCATGAGTACCTCAGTGGTAACTTTACTGTTCCAGGATTCAAACCTGCGACGTTTTGATCACATGGGTGAACACCCTACCGTTACGCCACCAACCTGTGGCGTAAACCAACAAGTTTCATGTTTAAAAATTATGAACAATTTAGCTGTTTGGAAACTTGTTAAGATGATTTTAGGAGACAAACCATCTTGGCAGACCTACTGTCCTAATGACGAACCTGTTTGCTGGCACATCGGCAATCTTAGCCATCACTCACCAGCCAGAAAATTAATTCATTTTGCTCCTCACAATAAATACGGAGGGTTACGTAAGATTACGTATCTATCGCTTTTTCGCTATGCCACCAAAATGTGACTTCTGCGTTTGACCTACGATGGAGCTTTTTTAAGTAGCTTTTTGGCAGCACACAGGGAGTGGTGCTTGGGAACGGTACTTTGCTTAAGACCACATCAGTAGTACCTTTACCAGTCCGGCACTTGAACCTTGAACCCTTCGATAAACTCTCTAGCCGTTACATTACCAACTGTTCTGAAGCTGATGGTGGAAAATCTTTGTGTCACACTTTGGTCCTCATAAGTTCTAGAATTAAGGGGAATTTCGAAAAGTGAGATTTGGAAAACTAGCTAGTCAACACACTTTCCTTAATATGGAAGACTTGGAGCCGACATTTCTTGTAATGACTAACCAATATCAGCAAAACACTTTTGATACTGAAGTATGAGATACTCTAGTACTAATACTTAAGTGGTGTTCTAATGGGGTACTTTTAACTTTTACCGAGTCATTTTCTTGGCAAGAAATCTGTAATTCCACTTAAGTACGAGTCGCAGCCACTTCACGCACCACTGCGGCTGACACAAAGCTCATGACCCTTTATTAGAAATTTGATAAACAGTTTATTTCTCCCCTTCAAGCTAAAAGAAGAGCGACTGTGTTTTGCTGTTTCTACATTTGCGCGTTGACATTTACGTCTCGTCTGAGAGCTGTGTGCTAAAGTACTTAATTAGATTTACGCTGTAAGGAAAGGGTGTTAGGGTTCATGTGCATGATGCAAACGCCGTTAGCTCCCGCGCGAAAAAGTCAAACATTTCTCAGTGGAAATATTGGATTTTTCAGCTGCAAATTGTTGGGTTTGTCTGAATTGTAGATATTGTGTGTGTGTGTGTGTGTGTGTGTGTGGGATGCTCGGGGAAGCGAAGTGAGTTTTGACTTTGTGTTAGGGTCAGCAATTATGGAGACCGAGGTTGCGTCTGACAATGGACAGATAGCTAAGGGTGTGTGTGTGTGTGTGTGTGTGTCTGTGTGTGTGTGTGTGTTACGAATGTATGTCGTGAGTGTGTGTGGGTGGTAAAATATTAACAGGTCAGTGTGGTGAGGGAGTGAGGTCAGATAATAAGAAAAGACTCAATCGAGCTGAGTGAAACGCGCCGGGAGTGAAAATGCTGACGCTTTTGCTTTCTCTCATTCGTCCAATTGCGGGAGATCGCTCTCTCCATCTCTCTCCATCTTTCTTTTTCCCCTCCCTCCTTTCCTCACTCTCTCGTGTTTTTTTTTTTTTTTTTTTTAATGCACACTGATGCTGGCTTGCATGGCCCACAAACTTTAGCGCCGAGCTCAGCCTTCTCGTCCCATCTATCACCATGAAGCCCTGATGGAGAGACAGTGAGAGAGAGAGAGAGAGAGAGAGAGAGAGAGAGAGAAGGAGAGAGGGAGGGGTGAATAAAAAATGGAGGGATGGAAGGAGCGAAGGGAGGGAGGTAGAGAGGAATAGAGAAAGAAGGGATGGAGGGATGGAGGAAGGGAGCGAGGCTCGTGTTGAAATTGGAGGCCGAAAAAGATGAGCGTCGTGACCAGCCTTGTGTGTCCCGTTCTCTTATTTACTGCAGCAGCACTGTCAGCCTATTACTGATGCTATCACACACACTCGCGTACACACTTTTATATATCTTTCTCGAGCCAAGCGGGGAAATATACGATACAGCTAAATAATGTTATAATTCAAGTCTTATATAATTAACCGAATTTAAAGCTCTGTAAACGAAAAATCCATGTTTTTGTTTATACACAAATTCACATACCATTACACACATGCAAGCACACGTATACGACCACACACAAACGTGTGAAACGCACTACTGCACATGCAAACACACTGACACACACACTCTTATTTATGCAACCAGACGCACAAACACACACACTTTTACACATGCAAGCACACATGCACGCACACACCCCTTTACATGCAACCAGACTTTTCTTAAGTGAGACTTTACAAATGTAAAAAGAAAAAATCCCAGTGCGTCCTAAATCTTTTGACTGCCAATTATTTTATAGGTCACTGCAACCAGTTGGTGTGTGTTCAACACAGCGAAACGTTCTTGTGGATTCTCCAGGTTGTTGCTGTACTTATGTGTTGTTAAAGGTGAACGAACACGGGCAATGTATCTGAACAAGTGTTGGGACATTTGCTGGAGGCTGTCTGGATGACAAATTTCGCGAAACAAAACTTCAACGAGTTCGTTTTCACCACCAAAATGATATACTGTGATTGAAGAAATGTGTCGCGTTATTAACCGTTTTGAACAACCCTTCGGTCTTCAGGAGGGTGCCTTCCTTCCATTCTTTTAAATGTTCTTTTCCTAAATTCACTCCATTCCGTATTTTGGGTCTCTCTCACCCAACCGCTAATCGTTACTGGTTCATCAGTCACACCTATTGCTTTCACTTCTTAAGTACTCTTCCTCTTAAGCTCTATCTCTCTCTCGTGCATCGTTTGTCGTGCCTCATCACTCTCTCTCTCTCTCTCTCTTTCTCCTGTCCTCTACTCTCTCCGTTCTTCTCTCTCTCTCTCTCTCTCTCTCTCTTTCCTCGCCCCCTTTACATCTCTCTACCCTTTCTGTCCTTCTTCCTCTTCTCTCTCTCTGTCCCCTCTCTCTCTCTCTCTCTCTACCCATTCTCTCTCTTCTTTCTTTCCTCCCTCCTCCCTTTTTGTCCTTCCTCCCTTTCTCTCTCTCTCTCACTCTCTCTCTCTCCTCCCTTCTCGCCCCCTTTGTATCTCTACCCATGAAATAGAAATATGAAATATCTATTATGAAATATTTATAGCCCTATATTTTAAGTAATATAATTATTTGCTGCTAGTTTTGTCACAGCATCAACTGGATGCGTTAACATTAGATGATTCACTTTTATTAACTTTCATTTCCAAATATACCACTTTCTCAACCGTAGTAGTAGCAGGAAATTCCATATTAAATGGAAGTTAAAAGTTCAGCTAATTAACTGAGTTCTTCTATAAAACGACAGAAATGTGCCAAATTTTTTTTGCCCTCGACACACTTGATAAATTAGACCGGACCTGGCGTATTAAACCGCACTGATACCTTGGGCGTACAAAAATCCGCCTCACGTTCTCGCCCCGAGACATCACCGAGAAATCACCGAAATGACCTTTTCCGGCACTGTAGTTATGGTGTGTAGCTGTTATTTTGCGGGTTAAAAAAAGGCCAGCACGCGAAAATGTGAAAACGTGCCGACGAGTGGCAGCTCGCTTCAAACGGGGTCTCGACTAAGGCGGTTTGACCTTTTCCAGTACGGCGATTTTGGCGATCTGGCTGTCAGACAATAAAAATTAACGGCAAATTATGCTTAATTGGACTGTTCTAAGACTGTAAAAGCAACTTTTTTTTTTCAATAATAATTTAATCCTAATATCGGTGTAACAATAAGACAAATCAGACCCATGGGACTGTTGGTTAAACTTATCATCGAAATGCTGAAGGTCCGCTCGCTCCACGTAATTACCTGTTTAAATGGTGTACTTATTGTATTACACGTTGATTTATCATCAGGAGAAGGTAATAATTATGGTAATTAAAGATCCTTTTACTTCTGCCTAATATTAAAACACTGAGAGTGTGGATGTACAGTTAATTTTCTTCATAAACGGCAAAGTATTAACTCTGTAACGTGTAAAAAATACCTGCAATCCTGCCTTATTGTTAAGCAATTATCGCAAAATTAGTCAGTCAGTAGTAGGAGTGATTCTGCCGCACTGTTAAAATGGCAGCTATTTTTATCGCTGACTTTTAATTAAAATGACTTTATTTAGTGTTGAATGACAACATTTAACGCATCTGCGAAGGAGCTTGGGAAGGGTACCTCAGTGGTACCTTTACCGGTACGGGATTCAAAACAGGGAGCACTCGGATGCGAGTATGTGTGTCTCACGGTGTGTATGTACAGTGGTCCCCGACTTACAATGGAGATGCGTTCTGGGGACCCCATCGTAACTTAGCTACGAAGCTTCGAAACGCCAAAAACAGAAAGAAATCCGCGCGCTAACGCAGAGACTCTGGCGATCGCCGGCGAGGAGGGAGATGCGTACAGCTTCCCGGCAGCTTCCCAGGGTGTTATACAGTACGAGGTCGCCCGAAACGTAAAATACTTTGTCGTATTGTAATACGATTTTCCAACGTAAACCCGACCAGCGCTACTAACCTTCTGTCGCCGTGATCAGTAATTTTATCCGCCTTTTCTATCCGGCGCAGTCAGTCGGACGTTTTTTTTCTCCGTCTGGCTAAGAGGGAACACCTGCTTAAGTAGTACCTTCCTCCTGACACAAGGGGCGTTTGAGGCTTTTTACGTTCCGGCCGCGGCCGATTCTTCGTCTTAAAAAGCGAGCCGGGTTACCACAGCAACACGTTGTTTGGGCGTATGCGGAAGCAGCTTCGAAACCTTCACATGAATATTCATGTTCTTCAGTGCGTAAATAATCTGTTCGTTTATCTTCAGTTTTTATGTGTCTAGACTGGGGGGCGTTTTGACCGTTTGGGTGGAACTTTATTAAGTATATGTACGTATGCCTTCTTTGCAGGTTTTTTTTTTTGTCTTTGTTGTTGTTTCTGATACCGGCGACGTTATCTCGGCGGATCGGACGCGGTTCCGGAATTCCCAGCTCTACACAGAACCGGCCGACCCGGAATAAATACAACCGACCGCAGCCGGGAGCAGCCTAAAAGCCCCGTTCTCGCTGCGGAGAGGACGGTTGATTGATGACGCGCAGGCAAAACGTTTTTCTTCTTTTTTTTCATTGGACATTCCATTGGACTTCGTGAGACTGGTTTCGGAGCGAGTGTGATATGCTGAAGGAGTGGGGGTGTGGGAACAAGATTCATTCACGCATTTTCCGAATCGCGTTATCCCAACTGGGGTCGGGGGGGGCACCGGAGCCTATCCCAGGAACTTACGGGCGCAAGGCGGGGACCAACTCTGGGCAGGCGGCAACACACCGCAGGGCACACACCCTCACACAATCACACTCGCATCCACACATTACAGGGCCAATTTAGAGTCACCAATTAACCTACATTCCATGCCTTTGGACTGTGGGAGAAAACCCACGCGAACACGGGGAGAGCATGCAAACTCCACACAGAAAGACCCTACGGCCGTCCCCGGGGTTCGAACGCAGGACCTTCTCGCGGGGGAGGCGGCAGTGCTAACCACCGCGCCACCGTGCTGCCCAGAATAAGATTCACGGTAAATAAATGTACATCTATGGTGAGAAAAGGAAACTTTCTCCTACTGTCTCTCTGTTACTCTCTCTTTCTCTCTCTACCCATTCTCTCTCTTCATTCTTTCTTTCTTTCTTTCTTTCTTTTTCTTTCCGTCCATTCTTCCCCCACTTTCTCTCTTCCTTCTTCACTCCAGATTCTCTCTCTCATCCTTTCTTTCTCTGTTTCCCTTGCTCTCTCTTTCTCCTTCTACCGTCTCTCTCTCTCTCTCTCTCTCTCTCTCTCTCTCTCTCTCTCGTCTCCCTTCTCATCCTCTTTCTATCTCTCTACCCATTCTCTCTCTTCTTTCTTTCATCCCTCCTTCCCTTCCTCAATTTCTCTCTTTCTTCTTCTCTCCCTCTTCCTCTCTACCCATTCTCTCTTTCTAGGGCTGTCCTCTACTCTCTCTATTCTTCTCTCTCTCTCGCACGCTCTCTCGCACGCTCTCTCTCTCGCTCTCTCTCTCGCTCTCCCTCTCTCCTTTCATTCGTTTTCTTTCTGTCCATTCTTCCCCCACTCTCTCTCTTCCTTCTTCTCTCCAGATTCTCTCTCTCTCTTCCTTTCTTTCTCTGTTTGCCTTGCTCTCTCTTTCTCCTTCTATCCTCTCTCTCTCTCTCTCTCTCTCTCTCGCTCTCGCTCTCTCAACCCTTCTTGCCCCCTTTGTATCTGTCCACCTATTCTCTTTTCTTTCTTTTCTCCCTCCCTCTCTTCCCTCACTTTCTCTCTTCCTTGTTCTCTCCACATACTCTCTCTCTCTCTCTCTCTTTCACTTCTTTCTCCCCCTCTCTTCTTCTCTCTCTCTCTCTTCTTCTACCTCTCTCTATCTCCCCCTCCTTCTCTCTGTCCTCCCCCAAAAAACTCAGTGCAGGTGTTGGGTGGTCTCTCTATCCGATGGAGGGATGTAGAGATGGAGGGATGGATGCAGTGTGTGTGTGTGTGTGTGTGTGTGTGGCCTTTTCATGTAGACCCTTGTATTCTTCACGCCAAAGCCAACCCTAAGTGCTTGTGGTTAGATTTTAATGGAGTCGCTGCATAAGAGTGGGTGTGGTGAGGTCAAGTGTGGTGTGTGTGTGT
The DNA here is from genome assembly GCA_032718565.1 of Distichodus sexfasciatus. Lineage (NCBI taxonomy): Eukaryota > Metazoa > Chordata > Actinopteri > Characiformes > Distichodontidae > Distichodus > Distichodus sexfasciatus. The sequence continues at coordinate 17,964 of JAVGVS010000635.1, read as the reverse complement.
GTGTGTGTGTGTGTGTGAGAGAGAGAGAGAGAGAGAGAGAGAGAGAGCACATGCTTCATTAAGTCTGTTGGCTGGGGGGTTCATTAAAAACCAAGCAAGGCGACATTCCAGGGGACTCTATTAACCAGACGCCTTCTCCTCCCACTCCCACACCCACACACACACACACACACACACCCTGTCAGCCTGCCGGCTTTTAACCAGCCTGTCTTAACCTCACCACCCTCCCTCCCACACACACACACACACTTAACACACACACACACTTAACACACACACACACCACCCCCGTGTTCCGCCACCTTGCCCTTTTTTATCCCGCTTTCCCTCCAGACAATAGGCTCCATCTGTTGCTAGCGTTTCCATTTCCACGACTCGTCCCGGGGGCCGCAAACACACACACACACACACACACACACACACCTATATATGTATACATTTATATATTACTATATTTATTTATATATATTCACTTCATCCACTCCTCTAATAGCAAGTGTTTTCACGGACACATCCGGAAAGAAGAAGAGGAATCTCTCTCTCTCTCTTTTTCCCCTTCTCTCTAGCCATTCTCTCTCGTCGTACTCTGTCTCTGCTTCCCTCCCACTTTTTCTCTTCCTCCCTCTCTCCTCATTCTCTCACTCTCTTCTTCCCTCCGCCCTCTCTCTCTCCCTCCGTTCTATCTCTCTACCCATTCTCTCTCTTCTTTCTTTCCTCCCTCCTCCTCTGCTTTCCTTCCTCTCTCTCTCTCTCTCTCTCTCTCTCTCTCTCCCTATCTCTCTCTCTTCCTCTGTTTCCCTGTCTCTCTCTTTCTCCTTCTGTTCTCTAGTCTCTCTTTTCCCTTCTCTCTCTCTCTCTCTCTCTCTCTCTCTCTCTCTCTCTCTCTTTTCCCTTCTCTCAAGCCATTCTCTCTCTTCTTACTCTTTCTCTGCCTCTCTGCCACCACTCTCTGTCTCCTCCCCCACTTTTTCTCTTCCTTCCTCTCTCCGCATTCTCTCACTCTCTTCTTCCCTCCGCCTCTCCTCATCACCCTTTCTCTCTCTCTCTCTGACTTTCTCCTTCTGTCCGCTCCTCTCTTTCTCTTTCTCTCCCCCTTTCTCTCTCTCTTCCTCTCTTTCCCTGTCTCTTTCTTTCTCCTTCTGTCCTCTACTCTCTCTATTCCTTTCTATTCCTCTCTCTCTCTTTCTCTCTCTCTCTCTTCTTGCCCCCTTTGTATCTCTCTACCCATTCTCTCTCTTCTTTCTTTCCTCACTCCTTCCCTTCTTTCCTTCCTCTCTTCCCCCTATTCTCCCTCTCCTGCTGATTCCCTCGGTCCTCCCACCTCTCACACTCTCTTTTTCTCTCTCTCCCTTTCTACCTCTTCTTTTTGGCCTTCTTCCTCCCTGCAGTCCTTCCCTTCTTCTTTCCTTTCTTTCCCCACTGCTTCTGTCCGCATTTTCTCTCTTTCTGCCTTTCCCTGTATCTCTCCACTTCATTCTCTGTCTTCTTTCTTTTCTCTCCTCCTCTCTTCCCTCACTTTCTCTCGTCCCTCTTCTCTCCACCTTCTCCCCCACTCCGTCTTACTCTCCCTTACTCTCTCTCTCTCTTTCTCTTCTTTCTTCCCGCCTCTCACTCTTTCTTCCTCTCTATCTCCCTCTTTCTCTTCCTCCTCCTCCCCAAAACTCAGCGCAGGTGTCGGGTGGTCTCTCTCTCCAATCCCTGTCTCCACGGATACTTTGGCCGGCGGTGGGAGGTAAATGGGATGGAGGGATGTAGAGGAGGGAGGGAGGGATAGCGGGATGGATTCATTAGGGAGGTGCGTGTGGGAGTTGCCGCAGCTGCGGCGAGTACTGTTCGGCCGTCTCGCGCCTCTCTAAGTGCTTTCAGAGCAGCAGAGGTGAGACGGAGACTGTCGCTAATGACGACGCCCCAGCAACCGCCTCGGCAACACAACCACCTGCCGACGCTCCCGACTTCCCGCCGTATAACAAAGGCAGGAGCGGGAGGTAGAGCAGGGTAATGAGGTGCTTAGCGTTAGCGCAACCTAGCGGCTAATGCTAATTTATGCTAGCTCGCTAGCGGGAATTTAATGCTATGCTAATGTCCACTGAGTTGAAATTAGCATCGGTTATAATCCGCCAGTTTGAATGGTTTTCCCGTTGTTCTCCCTCGTTTCTCGTTCTCTTCTTCTTTCCTTCCTCCCTTCTTCTCTCCTCTCTCTTTCTTCCCTTCTTTTCTCCCGTCTTCTCTCTCTCTCTCTCCTCCCTCGATCCACCTTTTCTCTCGCTGCACGCACTCTTCTTCCCTTCATCTCTTCACTCTCTTCCTTCCACTCCTCATTCTTTCTCTTCTTTCTTTCTTCTCTCCCTTCCTCCCTTCCCCTCTTTCCATTTCTCTGTTTCTCTTCCTCCCTCCCTCCCTCCCTTCTTCTCTCTTTCCTTTCCTCCTCTCTTCTTTTCTCCCCTTTTCTGTCTCTCCTTCCTCTATCACCCCTTTTTCCACCTTTGTCTCATTGCACCTACTCTTCTTCCCTTCATCTCTTCACTCTCTTCCTTCCACCATTCTCTCTCTCTCTCTCTCTCTCTCTCTCTCTCTCTCTCTCTCTTTCTTTCTTTCTTTCTTTCATCCTTCCCACCCTTCTCTTCTTCTTTCACGTCTCCTGTCCCCTCTTTCCATTTCTCTGTTTCTCTTCCTCCCTCCCTCTCTCCCTTTCTTTCTTTCTTTCTTTCTTTCATCCTTCCCACCCTTCTCTTCTTCTTTCACGTCTCCTGTCCCCTCTTTCCATTTCTCTGTTTCTCTTCCTCCCTCCCTCTCTCCCTTTCTTTCTTTCTTTCTTTCTTTCATCCTTCCCACCCTTCTCTTCTTCTTTCACGTCTCCTGTCCCCTCTTTCCATTTCTCTGTTTCTCTTCCTCCCTCCCTCTCTCCCTCCCTCTCTCCCTTCTTGCTCCCTCTTTTTCTCTCCCTGCACACACTCTTCTTCCTTTCCTCTCTTCACTCTCATCCTTTCACCCACCATTCTTTCTCTATCTCTATTTCTTTCTCTGTTTCCCTGTCCTTCTTCTCCCACTCTCTTTATCTCTATCTTACTCCTTCTCTCCCTCACGACTTTTATTCTCTCTCTCTCTCTCTCTCTCTCTCTCTCACTAGTTAATCATTAATGAAGTTAACAATGCCAGTTAATTTACATTCTGTCCATTCTCTCATCCAATACGTTGCCTGCGTTTTCATACAATCACACACACACACAGGGAATCTCAAAGGCGGTTAGGAAAGAAATCTCTCCCTCCTTCTCTCTCTCTCTCTCTCTCTCTCTCTCTCTCTCTCCTCGCTCTCGCTCTATTCAGATGCATATCGGAACGCTCTCCATTCTACCCGCATATTAGTGACTGGTTTATATAACGGCGATTGACGTAAACAAAGGAAGGCCTGGTTAATTAGCAACTTGCAGAAGCCAACACACTTTTACACACCTCCCCGCTTATACTCCTTTCTCTTTGTCTGGCCTGGTTTGTTTTGGCAAATAATTAGGTCCTCACTTACTCAAAAGAGACTTGAACAGCAATAGGGCGATGCCTTTCTCACACAATACACACACACACACACACAGATGGGAAGAGATGTACATGCTCATTTTATCTTAAGTTCTTCATCGTTGACTTATAAGAATAAATTGTAGTGTGTTTAGAATGAGAAGGATTGTGTTCAGCCATAAAAAGTGTTAAACAAAGTGGAATTATCATCTCTGTGTTGTTTAACGTGAAATATTCTTTAACATTGAATAATAGCAGTATTAAATTTGATTAACTTTTATTATATTGTATTATGGTATTTTTAATAATAATAATAATAATAATAATAATATATATAATAATAATAATTAAAATTAGGTCCACTTTAACCTTATTTTTTTAACCATAACTTTATTTATATGTACATATTTTATATATTATATATTTATTTTTATATATTAATGTTTTTATTAAGTCTTGACCCAACTTTGCCTGTGTTTTTAATGTAATCATGTGGAACAGTAGTTACATGCACATCATTATTTATGATACTAAAAATTAAAATTAGTTTTCCTAGAAAAATTATTTTTTGTTTTACCAATCCTCGTATTACCAAAACTGTCCTCATAAAAGCCATAAAAAGTGTGATTTTCCCCACCGTCAAGTATTTTAAATAGACACACCCACACACATAACACACACACACACACTAAGGTTTAAAAGGTATATCCGATTAAACAGCTGAGCACAGAACCTCCTTTTCACGGTTGCCAAGTATCGATTTTCTCAACTGCTTACACATTACAACCCCAAGCTGAAAACAATGGAGCCGCATAAAAATTTACATGCACTTTCTCCCTAATCTACATTCGTTTACTGGTCAAAAGGCGCAATAAATAAAAATGCAAAATATTTTACTTACCGTCAACCAAAGTCTCAACACCGAGGCATGCGCAGATCTGCTAGGTAACACAGTTAGCACATAGCGTAAGATTGTAACACAATTAGCAAGTAGCGTAAGATTATAACACAATTAGCAAATAGCGTAAGATAGGAAACACAAATTAGCAAATAGCGTAAGATTGTAACACAATTAGCAAATAGCGTAAGATAGGAAACACAATTAGCAAATAGTGTACGATAGGAAACACAATTAGCAAATAGCGTAAGATTGTAACACAATTAGCAAATAGCGTGAGACAGGAAACACAATTACCAAATAGTGTAAGATAGAAAACACAATTAGCAAATAGTGTAAGATAGGAAAGACAATTAGCAAATAGTGTAAGATAGGAAACACAATTAGCAATTAGCGTAAGATAGGAAAGACAATTAGCAAATAGCGTAAGCTTGCAACACAATCAGCAAATAGTGTAAGATAGTAAAGACAATTAGCAAATACGGTAAGATTGTCACACAATTAGCAAATAGCGTAAGACTATAAGACAATTAGCAAATAGCGTAAGACAATTAGCAAATAGCATAAGCTTGTGGGACTGTCCATGCACGGATCCGCTAGGTAACACCATTTGATGGATAGTATATTTTGACAAAATAGCGTAAGACTGGAAACACAATCAGCAAATAGCATAAGATTGTAGCACAATTAGCAAATAGCGTAAGATAGGAAACACAATTAGCATATAGCGTAAGATTGTAACACAAGACTGTGGGTCCGTGCATACGCAGAGCCGCCAGCTAACACAGTTCGATGAGTAGTATATTTCGACTGAATCCCGGTGACCTTGCGATCACGGGGCCAAATCCCCAACCGTCACACTACCAACTGCCCCCCAAAAATACAACGTAGTCAAATGTAACCTGATTGTTCGTGAGACTAAAGTCGTAGGATTGAGTTAAAAGATGAAATTGACAAAGTAAACACTAAACATCAGGCAGTAACGCAGTAATAAATTGCCCAGTGAGTGGACAGTGTTTAATATAATTTGGGAGTGAACTCTGGATGATTTTGAAGCAAAACAGCACCTCCCCTATCTCAAAAAAAAAAAAAAGTGGAACACAACAAACAAACACCTTAATTTACCGCACACAGAGCAGCTTAGCCTCGGCGCCGCGCGACCTCGCTCGGTAAATGCGGCTCATATCTCCGACGCTCGTAAAAAGAGGGAAAAAACGAGCATGGAGCGCTAGCAGGTAACAAACTACTTCATTATGCATTCCTGCTAGCAGCTCTTAAAACACACTTCTTACTGTCTGTGGGAAAATAAATCACATAAAATATAGCAGGAGGAGAAGAGGCTGGAGCTCGGGCCTTTCTCCAGCCTCCACAGCAACACAACACGCATGACTGGACCGTTTTAATTAAAAATCAAGGACGGAAAAATAAATAATAAAATAATAATAATAACAACAAGAAGCAGGCAGGATTCCATTTGGTGGGAAAATGTGGTTTGAGGGAGAGGGGTGTGTGTGTGTGTGTGTGTCTGGCTGGCACATTGGGGTTTTAATTCCATTTAAGTGTAAGTGTGTGTGTGTGTGTGTGTGTTGTTTTGGGTGATAAAAAGTTGAATGAAATGACTGTCATTTATTATCACTCCTATTGCAGCAAACAGGCAGTTTTTGTGTAATAACACACACACACACACACACACACACACATGCTCTTAAATGGAACTAAAAGTCCAATGTCCAAATGTCATAGAGAGAGAGAGAGAGAGAGAGAGAGAGAAAGGGAAACCAATAAGAGATGGAGAGAAAGATGAGGGGAGTATGTACAGAAAAAGGGAAACTGAAAGAAAGTGAGAAAAGATGGCGAGAGAAACAAGGAGAGAGAGAGAGAGAGAGAGAGAGAGAGAGGGGTAAGGAAAAAAGAAAGTGTGAGAAAGAGGGAGAGAGAGAAATAAGAGATAGAAAAAGAGGTAGGACGAAAGAGAGAGAGACACCATCCAGCTCGAGTGTGGACATCACTTACACATGTAACACACCCACCCACCCACACACACTCACACACACACACAAACACTCACACACTCACACACACACACACACGCACGCACACGCACGCACACGCACACACACACGAACACTCACACACACTCACTCACCCACACACTCACCCACACACACACACACACACACACTCTCACCCAGAGTGCACATTAGGCATGGAATAAAGCAATCAGGCTTATGGTAATGAGAGAAAACAGAACACTGCAGGACGGAGGTGAGAGCGTGTCTGTACATCTCTCATACACACACACACACACAGGTAGGTGGGAGAGGGAAGACAGGAAGGGAGGGAAGAAGGGTATAGAGAAAGTAAGAGATAAAAAGACTATAGAAAAGGAAAAAGTGAAACGAAGAGAAGAGAGGAAATGAAAAGAGGAAAACAGAAGAAAGAGGGAGAGAGAAGAGGAAAAGAAAAGGAAAGAAAAGACAAATAGAAGAGAGGACAGCAGGAGAAGAGAGGAAAAGAGAAGAAGAAAGGAGAAATGCAGAAAACAGAAGACAAGAGGGGAGAAAAAGGAGAAGAGAGGAAAAGAAAAGGAGAAAAGAGGGGAGAAAAAGGAGAAGAAAGGAAAAGAAAAGGAGAAAGGAGAGAAGAGGGGAGAAAAAAGAAAACAGAAGAAAGGAGGAGATAAGAGAGGGAAAGAGAAGAGAAGAAGAGAAAAGAAGAAAACAAGAAAAGAGAAAATAAAACAGATGAAAATAGAATAGAAGAAAAAAGAAGAGAAGAGAGGAAAAGAGTGGAGAAAAAAGAAAATAAGAAAAGAAAAGAGGAAAACAGAAGAAAGGATTAGGGAAAAGAGAAGAGAAGAAAAGAAGAAAACAGAAGAATGGATTAGGGAAAAAGAGAAGAGAAAAGAGAAAAGGCAGAAAGCAGAAGAAAAGAGGAGGAGAAAAAAGCCAGGATAATATATGATGGAGCAGCTTTTTTGGCAGCCCCCAGGGATCAGTGCTTGGGAACGGTACCTTTACCAGTCTGGAACTTGAACCTCCAACCTTCTGATCCTGAGATCGACTCCCCAACCGTTACGCAATCAAGTGTTAATTTCTGTATGCATTTCCACGACTGGTTTGGTCAACCTTCACTCCGCTGCTATCCCAGATCCAAAGACCTTCAAATAATCTGCACCTAAAGCACACATTTTGTCAGTTTTCTGGACACAAATGTTTGAATTGAGAGTTTTCATTTCACGGTGTTAACCCACAGCCGTGTCGCGCGATCGCTTCAACCGGACTGACAGCTCAACGGCGGCGCGGACAGCAGGTATTAGGCTAGCAAGTTTGCTGAATAAGACTGAGCGCAGATATTATAAATGTCAAGATTATCCATTTCAGTGAAGCTCGGTGGGTAAACGGAAGACGGCCGGCTATCGAATGGCTCGTTTACAACACAGCTAGCCTGTAAATATTATGGATAGCTGCTATAGTCACCGACGTTAGCACGACCGACCCCCAGCAATCATTTTAATGTTCGCCAAAGTCTAATATGCATAGCTTGCATGCAATGGCGATGCAGCAGTCGAGAAATAAGAGCTGGAACTCAGCTTTGGCTTTCCTCAGGTTGACTAATGTTTGCACAGGTTTTAGTGATTAACCTTAACAAAGAAAGTGCTAGGCAAAGGCACGGACATAATCCCTAATGTACTGAGTTTAGCATATTCTTAACGGTGGCGCCTCTTTAATACTTTTCATTTGAATAATGGCTCACACCACTTCCATTTTCCTCCAATACTGACTGCTACTTAGATGAAATTTGGTAAAAGCTTATTCCCACAGGAAACATGTCTGCAGATCTATTATTCCTTATGCCAACCAATTGTAGTGAGTCAGCCTGCTATGGCTTGCTAGGAAGTGTCAGCATTGTTGTCTTAGCCTTTTATTGTGTTGGTGCTAGGGTTAAGTTATGTTAGGTTAGAGCTGGCAAAAGTGCTAGGTGCTAAGTGTGCTAGGTTTTGGTTTGGGTGTGCTAAGTAAGTGCTGGGTTCAGGTGTGTTTGGATGTGTTAAGTAAGGTTTGGTTTAAGGTGCGTTAGGTTTGGGTGTGTTAAGTAAGTGCTAGGTTCAGGTGTGTTAGGTTTGGGTGTGTTAAGTAAATTTTGGTTTAAGTTGCGTTAGGTTTGCGTGTGTTAAGTAAGTGCTGGGTTCAGGTGCGTTAGGTTTGGATGTGTTAAGCAAAGTTTGGTTTAAGATGCGTTAGGTTTGGGTGTGTTAAGTAAGTGCTGGGTTCAGGTGCGTTTGGATGTGTTAAGTAAAGTTTGGTTTAAGGTGCGTTAGGTTTGGGTGTGTTAAGTAAGTGCTGGGTTCAGGTGCGTTTGGATGTGTTAAGTAAAGTTTGGTTTAAGGTGCGTTAGGTTTGGGTGTGTTAAGTAAGTGCTGGGTTCAGGTGCATTAGGTTTGGATGTGTTAAGCAAAGTTTGGTTTAAGATGCGTTAGGTTTGGGTGTGTTAAGCAAGTGCTGGGTTCAGGTGTGTTTGGATGTGTTAAGTAAAGTTTGGTTTAAGGTGCATTAGGTTTGGGTGTGTTAAGTAAGTGCTGGGTTCAGGTGTGTTAGGTTTGGGTGTGAAGTAAATTTTGGTTTAAGGTGCGTTAGGTTTGGGTGTGTTAAGTAAGTGCTGGGTTCAGGTGTGTTAGGTTTGGGTGTGTTAAGTAAGGTTTGGTTTAAGGTGTGTTAGGTTTGGGTGTGAAGTAAATGCTGGGTTCAGGTGTGTTTGGGTGTGTTAAGTAAGGTTTGGTTTAAGGTGCATTAGGTTTGGGCATGTTAAGTAAGTGCTGGATTCAGGTGTGTTTGGACGTGTTAAGTAAGGTTTGGTTTAAGGTGTGTTATGTTTGGGTATGTTAAGTAAGTGCTGGCTGCAGGTGTGTTTGGATGTGCTAAGTAAGGGTTGGGTTAATGTGTGTTAGGTTTGGGTGTGTTAAGTAAGTGCTGGGTTCAGGTGTGTTTGGATGTGCTAAGTAAGGGTTGGGTTAAGGTACATTAGGTTTGGGTGTGTTTGGATGTGCTGGGTTCAGATGTGTTAGGTTTGGGTGTGTTAAGTAAGTGCTGGGTTCAGGTGTGTTTGGATGTGCTAAGTGAGGGTTGGGTTTGGGTGTGTTAAGTGCTGGGTTCAGGTGTGTTAGGTTTGGGTGTGTTAAGTAAGTGCTGGGTTCAGGTGTGTTAGGTTTGAGTGTGTTAAGTAAGTGCTGGGTTCAGGTATGTTTGGATGTGCTAAGTAAGGGCTGGGTTAAGGTTCGTTAGGTTTGTGTATGTTAAGTAAGTGCTGGGTCCAGGTGTGTTAGGTTTGGGTGTGCTAAGTAAAGACTGGGTTAAGGTGTGTTAGGTTTGCATGTATTAGCTAAGGATTCAGTTCAGGTGTGTTAGTTTTGGGTGTGTTATGTTTGGGTTGGGTAAAGATGTGTTAGGTTTGTGTGTCTTTAAGTAAAGGTTGTGTTAGTGTTAGGGTTTAGGTGTGTTATGATAGCTTGGGTGTGTTAAGTTTGGGTTGGGTTAAGGGGTGATAAGATTGAATAAAGTTTGGATGTTAGAATAGGTTTAAGGAGTATAAGTGTTGATGTAAGAGTTGGAATAAGATGTGTTATGTTAAGGTTGGGTTAATATTGGGCTTGTTATGCTAGCGTTGGATAAGGTTTCTAAATGTGGGGTGTGTTCTGTTAAGGTTTGGTTAGGATGTGTTAGGTTAGAGTTGAGTTAAGGAGTGTTAAGCTTTGGTGTGTTATGTTGGGATGGAGATTTGGGACATTAAATTTGGGTGTGTAAAACCCCTTCAACACGTGTATTTGATAAAGTGACCACAATGTCCCTACTATTCCAGTTGGTCAAACCCTATAAGATATGTCTCAGTAAGTTTCAAAGGATATTTTCAAAGAAAAATGTAATTTCCTGAACTTTGCTGTGTGTCCTTATGGTTTCTGTGTCTTCAGCTACTATTCACTTAATCTTTGTATGTTTCTACCCACAGTCAACAGAAGTCCTCACAGTTGGTGAAGGTGAAAGTTTGTCAGATCCCAGGCGTCAAAATGAAGTAGCTTAATGTCCAAGCAGCAGCTTGCTCCCCACCTAAGTTGTTGCCAGTGAGGTTGCAGTGTCACTCTGAACGGGAGAGAAGTGACCTCTAACCCCACACTTATTCCATTTTTATTTGGTAAATAAGCCAATGATTCCAGACTTCTTGTGTTTTTTCTGAGTCATTTTTCATACCCTGATAAAATCTGCAATTTCCAACCCTGCCAAACGAAATAATCACACATCTCTTGTAACTTGATTGGGTATCATAAAAACCGCTCGGGGTTGTTTTGGGCGTTCCTACCCCCCCTCCCCCGCTTCTCCTCGAGGATGGTTAAATTTGCCGCAGGCGGCCAGTTTCCCCCGTTTATCTCGGAGAACGTTTTGCCCAGGAGACAGTGTCTTTGGCTTGCTTGTTTAAAATGCGTTGCAGCGGACACAGTCTTCAGCTCAATTTCTCTTCTGATACAATCACCTGGGAATCTTGCCCCAATATACATGTGAAAATGAGAGATTATTTGTCATTGCAAACACATTTACCCCATCCTTGTAGCGGCAAGGGGTAGCTTGGAGACACCCTCTTTCTGAGGGGTATCTCAGTGATACTTTTACTGGTGCAGGATTTGATGCAAGCAAACTTCTGTGATCATAGGGGGCAGATGACATAGGAAGCACTTGGGGATGTACCTTCTCATGGGTACCTCATTGGAATCATTTTCAGTCCATGGTTTGAACTGGTTACCCTAAGATCATGGAAGCAAATAAGGAAGCAATGTACCTTTCTCAATATAGCTCAGTTTACCAGTGTGGAATTTGAACCAAGTGGTATTGGTGATTGGAGGCATCAGCTGATGTAGAATGCAACACTTGGGAACATTACCTTTCTCAGAGGTGCCTTAATGGTGCCTTTACCAGTGTGGGATCTGAAATGGCGACTATCAGATCATGAGGACAAATTGGGGAGCTATTCTTAGTGATGGCACCTTCCTCATTGGCACCTTTACTGGTGTAGAATTTGATCACAGCAACTCCTGTGATCAAGAGAGTGCAGTTTATATGGGACACAATGTTTGGGGACAGTACCTTTCGCAGCTGTACCTCGGTGCTACCTTGGCCAGTCTGGGATTTAATCTGGCGACCCTTTAATCATGAAAGCAAAGCAGGAAGCAGGGCTTTGGAACAGTACCTTGGTCGGGTGTACCTCAGTAGTAGCCTGATCAGTCCAAGACTTCAGTTAACAAACCTGTGGGCATGGGTACCATACCTTTCACAGAAGTAGCTCAGTGGTACCTTTACCAGTCTGAGACTTAAACCGGTGACCTTCCCATCATGGAAGCAACATAATCATATAACTCTTGGGAAACTTACCTCCCTGGTGACTCTCTTTTCACAATAACTGCTTAAGTCTTCTGCTACTACTCAACCTAAATATGCACTGGCTGTTAACATGGTTCACTTCCATCAATTTACATGCAATTTGCCTCTTAAAGCCTTCTGGAGCGGAAATTGAACGGCCTTGGTCGCTTTCTCTCCAACTGGTAATGCCATGCGTCACCATGGAGATCAACAGGTAATTGCTCGAGCTCAAGAGGGAATAAAGGAAGGTGGATCACACCGAGAGAGGTGAGCTGAGCTGAGCCCTGTGGAGGTCCAAAGGGTTAAATCGGAAAAACAACTCAGAGTTAGCCTTTTGGACAAGGGATAAATCGCACAAAGGAGTTGGTCATATAATTACTTTAATTGTGTACAATTATCTTTAATAAGACTTATTTATGAAAGACATGTAATTTTCCCCTCGAGAGAGGCTGGATTTCCTTTAAATTTCTGCCGATCGGTCGAGTTAGGAGTCCGAGATCTATGGTTGTAAAGTCTGCAGACACTGTTTTAAAGATCTAGGCACAAGTGCATTTGATTTTCATGAGTGCAAACCTATTGCCAGGCACAGTCAACACAGGACAGCACACAGTGCACCACAACAAAATGTGACCTCTGCCTTTGACCCACCTGTGAAGGAGCAGTGGGCAGCTTTGTGGCAGCACCCAGGGAGTAGTGCTTAGGGACGGTACTTTGCTCATGAGTACCTCTGTGGTACTTTTACTGGTTCGGGACTTGAACAACCACAACAACTCCCAAACCAGTACACTACCAACTGTCAATTACTAAATGAAAGATGATCTGGATAAAGTACAAAATATAGCCCAACTGGGGTCACAGGGGTACCGGAGCCTATCCCGGGAACCATGGGCACAAGGTGGGGACCAGCCCTGGGCAGGTGCCAACACACTGTAGGGCACACACTCACACAATCACACTCCCATTCACACCGTAATGGGGCCAATTTAGATTCGCCAATTAACCTATAGTGCAGGGGTAGGCAACTCCGGTCCTGGAGGTTTTCCATCATACTTGATCAGTCTCTTCTGCTGGTTATCTACCTGACACCAGATGTTCTGAATGTTCTGAAATCCAATTGGATAGAAAACCCCCAGGACACTGGACCTCCAGGACGGGAGTTACCTACCGCTGCTATATTGCAAGCTTTTGGACTGTGGGAGGAAACCAGAGCACCTGGAGGAAACCCACAAAAACACAGGGAGAGCATGCAAACGCCACACACAAAAAAAGGCCCTATGGCCAACCGATGGATCGAAACCCAGGACTTTCTCTCTGTGAGGCGGCAGCGCTAACCACTGCGCCACCGTGGCGTCCCCACAAAATAAATAATAAATCAAATTCAGACATGAGAAGAGCGCTAAACGATGCCGTTTACGCAACTTATTTTTCCAAACTGAATTGTGTGGCCATTACGCGCTAGCAACTTTATGCTTTTTTTCTCCAACGCTTCGCACATCAACAACCCAACTGCTGTTGGTGTCCAGTTGGTGCGTCTTTCCGTCTGTGTAAATGAGATTTGTTAAGACAGATGCAGAAATGGATAAATTTTCATTCTTTCTTCTGTTCAAGTTGGGGTTTTTTTAAACATGAGACATTACAAGTCTATCACAGCTTGGAAAGAAATACACAGCAGATGTAGCACCGTCTTTGATTTTCTACATCCTGGGGGAAAATTGGAATAATGCTTGTACCGTTCCAGTTGTTTCTCATGACTATATTATTTATTTACTTTCCAATGTTTAAGCCAATGAAAATTAATTTTTAACAATGTCTACATGTCGTCGCAATGCAATTCAGTCTCATTAGGTCTCATCAGACTCATCCATAAAGGAAGCAATGGGCAGGTGTTTGGCAGCATCCAGGGAGTAGTGCTTAGGGACGGTACTTTGCTCATGAGTACCTCAGTGGTAATTTTATCAGTCTGGGACCTAAAACCGGTGAACTTCTGATCATAGAGCCATCTCCTTAAATGCCAAATGCTACAGATGGTGGCGTAACGATAGGGTGTTCTGTGATCTGAAGGTCGCCAGTTCAAATCCCAGACCGGTAAAGGTAGCACTGAGGTACTAATGAGCAAGGTACAGTGCCCATGCACTGCTACACGGATGTTGTCACTTGAATCGTTAAACTGTCGTATCGTGATGAAACTGCTATTCCAGCCTTTTCTGATCTTTTTTGGATAAAGATCCAAATCTGAATTCTCCAACGAATTCCACACAGTATCTAACAAAACCATGTCAGGCAGTGTTCAACTTTAATTTATCGCGCAAGCAAACTTTGTTTGCATCGCCTTCGTTAAACTCCACTTGGCGACAGAATTGAGGTTTATGGCAAGTGATAAGTACAAAAGCGCCAGTTATTTAGCAAACAAAACTCCCTAAATGAAAAGATTGTCCCTTTAGATGTGACGATAATGGGAGCGGGGACGCCGCCGCATCTGTTGCCGTGGAAATAGAGAAGTGGGTATTGTGCAATTTGGTAGACAAAACTGTGCTTTTCTGCTTTTATGGACAAAATGTTGATTGTATTCCACCAGGCCCTATCAGTGTGTGTGTGTGTGTGTGTGTGTGTGTGTGTAGTTCTAACTGAGAATCATGCTTCTGGGTGTGTGCATGTTAGGTTTTTAGATGGGTATTATGGACCTGATTGTCTCGTAAAAGAGAGGACAAGACTCTTCACATTTTTGTGGCTATGTAGGGACATTTATGGACGTCTAAATTATAGGACGCTCTCAGCTTTTAAGTGATGAATGAGGTAAATGAGGCTATGGTTACGGCTGTTCTATATGTAGCGGTAGAATGTAAATCATTTTTAAATTCAGTGTTTAAATTAAGACTGAGAGTATGTGAGCCCCGCAATGTGCCCGCTGCCCTCGCCTTGTGCCCACAGTTCGCGACCCCGTGACCCCGGCTGGGATTTGACCCGCGGTTTGGATAATGAATGAATGAATAATTGATTAATTTTTTTTTAAATTAAAACCAAAAGCAAAAATGGCAAAGAAGTCATTTGATGATTTTTTCCATTTTTACAGCCATTTTCAGTTTTTACATTTGGGAAATTGGAAAATGTCTCATTACACCTTTCTCACTTCACTTTCGGCGGGCGAGGGTTGATTTTACGTAAATATCTAAAAATTCTGCTCTCTCTAAAATACGCACACAGTAAATCATAATTCTTATTGACAACTTAACATATTTTCATGAACGCATGTGTTTTATGGTTATTGGCTTAAATGTGGAAAAATGTCAAAGGAGTCAATCAAAGGACCTGAGAAAGATTGTAAGACATGAAACTGTGTGAGTTTGAAGTGTGTGTGCGTGTGTGTGTAGTGCTAGGATCCAGATTGCAGACTCTGTCCACATGCTCTATTGTTTTAGGCAGGGTGTAATGGGAGTGTCTGTCTAATGTTTAACTACTGACTCTCCTCCTTCCTTCCATCTCTCTCTGTCGTTCCCTCCCTTCCTCCATATGCTCATTATACCAGCCTTAGCCAGACCTGTCTCCAAAGTAAATGGTTCATGGAGAGAGCGAGAGAGAGAGAGAGAGAGAGAGAGAGAGTAAGGTTGATGGAGGATAGAGAAAAAGATGGAGAAAGAGGAAGGAGAGAGAGAAACAATAGATAGACAGACCGATAGATAGATAGATAGATAGATAGATAGATAGATAGATAGATAGATAGATAGATAGATAAAAGAGAGCGAGCAGGAGAATTATGGAAGAATATTCCCAACTGGCCGTGGCTCGGAATATAAAGAACGGCTGTATGGCCAAACTCGTTAGAAAAAAAAATGATAGGACATGCCGCCGCTCTGTCTCTCCCTCTCCCTCTCCCCCTTTCTCTCCAACGCAATTATAAACGGAGAGTCGGGGCGCTTAGCGTGCTGCTTCATCTTCCGAAGAGGAGTGAAGGATGGAGAGAGAGAGAGAGAGCGAGAGAGAGAAACAGCGTGACACCGCAGTGTTATAAAAGTCTGGCAATACAAATATGTATCTTGGCCACGCCAATAAAGCTAATTGAAACTGAAATTGAATTTGGTGAATAAGAGAGGGAGAGCAGCAAATAAAAGGAGAGAGGGAAGGAATGAGAGAGAGAGAGAGAGAGAGAGAGAATAGAGAAGGTGGGGGAGTGTAGGAGTGACCAGAAGAAAAAAAGAAGAGAGAGAGGTAAAGAGACAACGAGGAAGAAATAGAGGGGAAAATGAGAAACAAATAGATACATCAAAACAGATAGAACGGGGGAAGAGAGAGAGAGAGATAGTATTACAGGAAAAGAACTGAGAGCTAAATTGAGAAGGTGAGAGAGAGAGAGAGAGAGAGAGAGAGAGAGACTGACAAGAGAATGAACTAAGACAGCGAGCAAGACCGCAAGTTAAGGACTGGTGGATGGGTGGACGGAAGGAAAGAAAAAAAAAGAAGGAAGAAAAAAAAAGAGCTAAGCGAATTATGGTAGCGAGCATGAGAGAGGGAGAAATAGAGTGAAAGGAGAAAGAGAGAGAAGAGAAGGAACAGAGTGAGAAAAACAGAAACTGGGCGAGACAGAGAGTGAGAAATGAGAAAGAACGTATGGGAGTGAGTCACAGACGGCCTGACGGACAGACAGATAGATAGATAGATAGATAGATAGATAGATAGATAGATAGATAGATAGATAGATAGATAGACAGACAGATAGCTAGATAGATAGATAGATGGACGGACAGATAGCTGGACGGACAGATGGATAGATAGATAGATAGATAGATAGATAGATAGACAGAACGATGGGCAGACAGACAGACAGACAGACAGACAGACAGACAGACAGACAGATAGATAGATAGATAGATAGATAGATAGATGAAAAAAAATGAGAGAGCAGGACAAGTTACAGACGGTGAGGGAGGGAGGGAGGAAGGAGAGAAAGAAAGAGCGGGCTAACGATTGAAATATCGCAAAGTGAGACGGAAAGAAAAAATGAAAGAAAGTGGGAAGGAGAGGGAGAATGAAAGAGAGTAAAGAGAGAGAGAGAGAGAGAGTGAGAGAGAGAGAGTGAGTGGACGGAAGGATGCATGTTTGGTCGCCGTGCCACTGCTATGGATTAAAGTCAGTGGTGCTCGGAGGCACATGTAGAATTAGTCACTTTAATAATTAATGGCGCTGCCGGCGTGTTTTTGGGAGAGAGCCGTGTGCTGACCCATTTAAACGCTGCTCAACACAACAAAAATAAACTGCGTTCCCCGGCCTGCTAAAGTTAGAGGAGGAGGCGTACGCCGGGGTCACGAGGGTCAAACCGACTCGCCTGCTATCAGCCTTACGGAGAGGAATAATGCTGTTTTATTCATTTATTTATTTATTTTTTAAATTTGACGCCAAAGAATTGAGAAAAGACAGCATTTTAAAAGGTTACCTTCACGAACATCAGCGAGACACTATCACTACTTAAATGCTGTCCTTTACAAAGAAGAGGACTCCAGTAAAACGTCCTCTTTACAATCCTTTTTAAAAGTACTCAACATAAAGTACTCAAGTATCTGATGGAAACAGTACTTTGCTGGTATTAATGGCTAACCTTTACTAAAACCAATAAATACTCTTCATATCCAATACTTTAGTACTTTACTGAAGTGCAATCCTAATCCTGTTAGCAGAAAAGTACTAAAGTATCAGTTACGAACAGTACTAAAGTACCTTTACAAAGAGCAGCAAATACTCAAGTACCGTATATATCAGATACTTTAGTACTTTTATTCATGTAGGATTCTAATGGGGAATTTTAATAATAATAAAAAAAATACTATTACAGTAAAAGTAGTAATTATCAAATATTTATTTTGGGTATTATTTATTTATTTATTTATGCAATATTTTTCTCATTTATTAATTCTTTTATTCATTTATTTTTATTTTTGTTTTGCGCTAAAAAGCATCTCTAACGTCCTTCTTTTTGCTTGATTTTATTCTTAATGCAAAGCATTTATTCTAATGCATTGAAGGTGGTATAGATCTAAAATATGAAGATGAATAAATATAAATATGAAAATATTAATTAAAGGTATTTTATTTATTTATTTTCTTTTTTTTTTTTTTTACTTACACCACCTATCACACTTGCAAAATAGAAATGAATTCAAATTA
>JAVGVS010000634.1:35000-169178 GCA_032718565.1 Distichodus sexfasciatus | reverse complement strand
TCCTTCTCTTCTCTTCTCTTCTCTTCCACTCTCTTCTCTTCTCTTCTCCTCTCTTCCGCTCTCTTCTCTTCCGCTCTCTTCTCTTCTCTTCTCTTCTCTTCTGCTCTCTTCTCCTGTCCTCTTCTCCTCTTCTCTTCTCTTCTCTTCTCTTCTCTTCTCCTCTCCTCTCTTCTCTTCTCTTCCCCTCTCTTCTCTTGTCTGCTCTTCCGCTCTCTTCTCTTGTCTGCTCTTCCGCTCTCTTCTCTTCTCTACTCTTCCACTCTCTTCTGCTCTCTTCTTTTCTCTTTCGCTCTCTTCTCTTCTCTACTCTTCCACTCTCTTCTGCTCTCTTCTTTTCTCTTTCGCTCTCTTCTCTTCTCTACTCTTCCACTCTCTTCTGCTCTCTTCTTTTCTCTTTCGCGCTCTTCTCTTCTCTCCTCTCCCTTTCCACAGCCTTCTTCACTGTTCGGCATCTTAAAATCCTAATCTCCTTAAAGACTTAATCAGTAATGGTGTTACCTCACTAATCTCGCAATGTTCTGCAAAAACACCATCACGCATGTAGCGTAACGGTTAGGGAGCTGGCCCCATGATCGGAGGGTCGCCGGTTCAAGTCAGGTACCGCTGAGGGACTCATGAGCAAGGTACCGTCCCCAAGCACTGCTCACCAAATGCTGCCCAAAAAACTGCCCACTGTTGCTTCACGGCGGAGTCAAATGCAGAGGCCACATTTCGTTTGGGTGCACTGTGTGCTGTGTTCAAAATGACAAATAATCACTCTCTTAAATAATCATTTCTGTACAGTTTTCTGCATCGTAACAGAGCAGTGCTGAACAGAAAATAACACTGTAGTGTAACACTGAAGTCTGTTCTTTTTTAAATGATCATCCTTTCTCCGTATTTGCCAGTTGGCCGCGGGTCTGTTTCAGTCCAAGGTGAAGGTGCACCTCCTGCTCTTGGCCAACAGAGGGAGTGCTGACTATAAAGAGCTGGAGGAGCGAGTGAGGTCCCTCGCCCCTCATTACGCAGGCAAGGTAACACCGATTTACCAGTCGACACCTGATCTGAGATCAGCACTACAACTGTAATTTCACCATAAATAAAGTATTTACTTCACATGCTCCCGAAGTTCCCTTCTTCTTCTCATCAGTGCTTTAGAAACACTTTTTCCATATTTGATTCATACTTTACTGCAGGGCTGTTGAATTACAAGTTGTGTTGGCCCAAATTTTTGAATAAAGTCCAGTACGCAACAAGTTACGACAAGTTTTAAACCAACACAGTGTATTGAAAGGTCATGTTTCACTGTTTATTTTCCTTTAAGGTTGGTCACACCTGATCCAGACACATCCAGAAGTGTATAAAAAGCAATAACAGAAGCAACGTTTTTCCCACTTTTGAAAAAATAAATTAAAATGCTGTAAATTTTATTGCTGCTTATGAGTCAGGGATTCAGAGGGCTGTTTGAATGATAATTTGATAACAAAATAATTTATTTGTTGGTGTCGGAATATTTATAACATAATGATGATGAACCCTGGTGAGAGAGGGCCACCGGGGACTCAACTGACTTTAGAATTACCACAGTATATACATATACACAGATATTTTATTTTAATAAATATATCTATGGTTGTATATAATTCAAATTATAATTCACTTATTTTCATATGTTTCCTCCCATAGATGTTATTTGTTATGCTGAACGGTGAGGTAAAGGCCAACGAGCGAGCGCTGGACTACTTCAAGCTGAAGCCACGTGACCTGCCTCGAATCGGTCTGTACGACCGTGAATCAGACAAGCCCTTTCTCATGCCACAGGGTGAAATCTCTACTGAGCGCGTGCAGAACTTCTGTGATTCCTTTCTGAGTGGAGAGCTAGAGGTGGGGTCATCACTGTGACTGTCACTGGTTGTTATCTGAGCAGTGATGTATTTGCAGTATCTATTTTCTAAATTGGAAATAATTGTCATCTGGAGATTTCATTACAGCATGTGTTAAGTGTGAGATAATGGGGGCTCGAATGAATTTAGGACTAACAAAACAGAAATGATTTTTCTCCACATTTTTTAAAATGCCCACTTGCAGGTCTAAACTGTACTAAATGCTACATGTGATTTATTTTGCTCTTGCAGAAAGAACATAAATCAGGAGAAGCTGAACAGAAGTCTGAGCTCTGAAAACATACCAACACATCTCCATTAAAACTTTTTTTTAAAAAGACAAGCATAAGATGTAATTTTTTGGATGAAGTGATGAGTCTGTGTGTGTGTGTGTATGACATCAGAATATCATGAAGATTTGTAATTTAAGGCTTTATATAAGATCATGTTTAGAAGTTGCAGGTTAAAATGTAATTATTGCAGTGCTAATGTTTCGATTAGGTCTCGTCCACACGGACGTTCGAAATGAACGCCCTCTGAACGCCATACGTGTTTTTGCTGCGTTTTGTAGCTGCGTTCAGTTGGCGTTTCACTCACGTTCGCAATAGCGTCGTTTTCCACGCATTCGTCAGGATTTTGACGCCAAGCCGGCCGAACGCGCAGCCGGTCAAACGCCGGTGCTGAACGCCCGTGTGGACGCTTTAATTTGCTCCAATGAGCAGAAAAACGGTCAGTGTTCAGTTGGCGCTCACCTGGTGCCACGAACGCCAGAAAAACGCCTGGTTCAGACATCCGTGTGAACAAGGCCTTATGATTGTGTTTACAGTTCCCTTAACCTTATGGTTGGTTGTTGAATTAGGATTATATGATTATATATTATATTATGGTTATTTTAACGGTTAAGATTATTTTACGTTTAGGTGTAGGATGTGAAAATGATTAGGCTTGAGGTAAGGATTTGATTTTGGCTCAATTTAGAGTTAGGATTAGAATATTAGTGTTTGAGTTGTAGATTCGAATGACACACTGTAGAGTCAGTTTGAAGTGTCCTGTCATCACTTACGTGTGTGTTTGTGTGTGTGTCCAGACAGAGGCAGTCAGAAGGAGCTGGTTTGTTTGTGTCGTCCGTCTGATAGACAGCGCTGTGTGTATTTCTCTAAACTGTATGATTTTCGCCGCTGCACGTCCGTCTGTCAGCCCACGACTGCGGTTCTGTCGCCGGTGGATTGTGTGCTGCGTCCCACACGTCTAACTACACCCACACCAGCAGACGCACACTGACAGATTGAAGACACAGAATTAATTAAAGAAGAACATAAAGGGACCGAGCAAGACAACCTAAACTAGATGGCATGTCAAAAGAGACACCATAAAAATAAGGGTTTGGAGGCAACACGAGTAAAATTTATAGCCTTAAAATTTACGGTATTTGGCTGATGCTTTTATCCAGAGCGACGTCCGTGATGTTTTGTAGTCAACTAAGAAAATGTTGCCTATACTAGCAAACAAAGACTTAAATCAAGAACGGCCAGTCAACAAGGTTTCTCTCAGGGTTTTAGTTTATACTTTTCACGGCATGAAAAAAAGAGGGTTGTAAATCATTCATCGATTTATCGATTTAATGGACAACGAGGGCCGGGGCCTGTCCCGCGAACTAGGGACGCAAGGCGGGGACCAACCTTGGGCAGATCGCCGACACACCGCAGGAGACACACTCACACAAGCACACTCCCATTCACACCTTAGAGGGACTATTAGAGTCGCCAATTAACCTATAGTACATGCTTTTGGACTGTGGGAGGAAACCCACGCCAACACGGGGCGAGCATGCAAGCTCCACACAGAAAGACCCTGCGGCCGACCCGGGGATCAGACCCACGACCTTCTCGCTGTGAGGTGGTAGCGCTAACTGATTATATTGTTGTTTGTCAATCATTTAAATTAATCATCATCTTTATGCATTGCATGTGTTACTCGTCTTTTAAGAAGTCATTATATCTTGAGTAAAACTGTATTTGATGCACAAAAAGACAGTAAGATACATAGTTTGATTATTGTAAATAGGTATGGAAGCTCTTGACCATTTTTATCCTCATGGTTAAGAATAAAAGGTTTTAATCAAATATGGGCCACCGACTGACCCTCCAGCATTGACTCCAGCTCACGCCTTTAAAATTACAGCAATAAAAGTGCAGTACAGACCAAAAATGTAAACTACTAAAGGAAGGAGGCTTTTTCTGGACCAACAGACTGTAGTAGGATAATGAACAGGCTTCTTAAGCCAAACTGAAAGAATTTTCTGCGAGGGGAAACCCGGACTGGCCCAAATCCGCCCCGTCACGCCGATCTGGAAACGGCATCTAAACCCTGAAACCTAATCTCCGAGTGTTCAAGGCAAACCACAGACCTGATCTCAGACGACTTAACGTGGCTTTCCTCCCAAATTCTAGGGGAAAGAAAGGCCCGAGCCGACTGGCATAGAGTTAGAGCGAGTTAATGTTTGGCTATCTAAACCGCAGCAGACGCGGGGACGTGTGTGGCGGTGTAGCGTAATCAAAAGTGGAACGGCTTTGGTCAGGAGCAGAAGCCATGACACGCTGTTAAATGGTCAGATGATGATGAGATGGGGATGCTGACGAAGAGAGAGAGAGAGAATGTGTGTAACAGGGAGTAAAGAAGGTCATAATGCAGCCTCCTTGGTAATGTGGGTACAATGGCAGAAATTTTGCACTTTTATATTCAATTTGAAAGTGAAAAAGTGAGTGATTATTTGTCATTGTGAACACAGCGCACAGTGCACCACAATCGAATGTGACCTCTGCATTTGACCCAACCGTGAAGGAGCAGTGGGCAGCTAATAAGGGCAGTGCTTGGGGACGGCACCTTGCTCACGAGTCCCTCAGTGGTAACTTTACTGGTGTGGGATTCAAACCAGCAACCTTCTGATCACGGGGTGAACGCTCTAACCGTTACGCTACCGACTGCCCCACTTTACATCAACAGACCTTAGCTTTGACTTTGGGGGAGAAGGCTCAGATGAGACTACAAGAAGGAAAAACTGTTTTTGTGCAACCCAAATAGAAAAATTGTTCAACACACAGCCTTAAGTTTCCCATGAAACCGTTCACTGTGCATTTCGTTTTCAGATCCACTTGCTGAAGGAGGTTGAGATGGTCGCTGGTCCCATTATATTTATATTTTTTCCTCTCGCGCAAGTCCTTCTGATGGTACACTAGGTCAGAGTTCAAATGTAAGACCAGTGATTTTTGAATAAACTTAAAAACTAATATTTAAAAATGAGGGTCTGACTTGGGCATGAACAAAACGTGGGGACGGCCAGTAGGAGCTTAGTTACGTCTGATTTGCATCTGAAGTGAGGACCTTCACAAGACATTTAGGAAAGGTTGACCAGACCTATACAGACAAATGTCCAGTTTTTACTGGAAGAAGACATTTTGTTTCTCACACAAATAGATAGAGAGGATTTCTTTTCTAACGTACAGTGCTTAAATTTCCTAGGCTTTTTAGTCTATTAATATTTAGGAATTTTGATCCTTCAAAAAAACATAAGGTTGTTAAAACCTTTGCCCAGAATGTGATCATTGAAGAATTTGCCTTATTTCATGTCTTTAAACAAAAGTTGGGAAGCAGTAGACAGACAGACAGACAGACAAGTATAATTTATAGTCACAGCCACATTATGACCTTTTATCTGTTTACCAATAAATTTGAAGCATGGGGGGGGATGGGGGACCGGAGCCTATCCCGGGAGATACGGCCGCAAGACGGGGACCAACCCAGGCACACACACACACACTCACACAATCTCACTCACACCTTATGGGGCCAACGTAAAGTTGTCTGTTAACCTATATTGCATTTCTCTGGACTGTGGGAGGAAACCGGAGCACCCGGAAGAAAACCCATGCGAACACGGGGAGAGCATGCAAACTCCACATGGCAAGACTTAAATATTATAAGTAGAAATGGTTAATATAAGGGATTATGAAGTACAGAAGCCACCTTTGAAATTGAATTATGGATTATAATCATTTCATATTCATAGCCATATTAGGACTTTATTTCTTTACTACAGAACAGTTTTGGAGCAAATTTATCCAGGTGGTGATTTTTGCAGTTATATTATTATCACAGGTTTGCATTAGGCAATGAGCTCGGGTGATAATGAGGATTCATAAGGTGGAGTAAATGAAATCAACAACAACTGTAATATACTGTAACGACCAACCGACACAATGTTAAAATAGTGGGTTTTTGTTCCTTTATCTAGGTCTCCATGTCAGATTTTTGGGGTTTGATTGATCCTTGGACCCCTGATTAAGATATTTTACGGAACCTTGAGACCACGGTAAGAAATAATATAATCTCAATTTAAAAAGTGATGCTTTTTGAGCACATTCTATGAATGTTGAGGTCTGTCTGCTGCCAGGGCTCTATTAATAAAACACTGTTTGGACCAGATAGTGGGAAATTGTGCCGGGAGACAGAAAGAAAGAGAGAGAAAGACTCTGCTAAAAACATTATACACTATAAACAGATGAGGTCTGACTGTAATTATCCCGTCTGATCCAGTACTGGCCTCACACACTGGCCCTCTAGCATCTGCATTTCCGTCGCAATGTGTGTATCGTAAACACAGCGGATTTGTTTGTGGTGTCTGTGGCCGTAGAAGCCGGAGGTGAACCTGCTGCTCCCGTTTACGCCTCTTCTCTCGCCCACTTGGCCCTCACTTCTTCCCGTATGCCCCCATGTGATGCGTCTTTTGCCCTGGTCGGCCTGCAGTTATGTAAGACTTCAAGGCCAAGCTGCGTTCCTCAGGTTTTTGCATCTGAATTCTTCTTACGTGGCTGCCGAAGTTTCCGACTTGCAAACTGCATAAATGCTCTAATGTGAGGTGTTTTTTTTTAAAATAGTTAAAGCATGAAAGTGAGTGATTATTTGTCATTGTCAACACACCACAACACCGCACACTGTGCACTACAATGAAATGTCACCTCTGCGTTTGACCCTTCAGTGGGTGGCTGACATGGGCAACGCTCGGGGAGCAGTGGTTGGGGACGGCACCTCCGGAAATCAACCCCACAACCTTCTGATCACGAGCTGAACTCCCTAACCATTATGCTATCAACTGCACTATCCTACACCATGAAGTTGGTATCGGAAAGTGAATCAAGTTGATCCAATTTACAGATTTAGGTAAAGTTTTCAAACTCATTATTGATCGCAGATATTAATGA
The DNA here is from genome assembly GCA_032718565.1 of Distichodus sexfasciatus. Classification (NCBI taxonomy): domain Eukaryota; kingdom Metazoa; phylum Chordata; class Actinopteri; order Characiformes; family Distichodontidae; genus Distichodus; species Distichodus sexfasciatus. Next base: position 162,058 of record JAVGVS010000634.1, on the reverse strand, counting down.
CCTCTGCATTTGACCCATCCGTGATGAAGCAGTGGGCAGCTAATAAGCGCAGGCTTGGGGACGGTACCTTGCTCATGAGTACCTCAGTGGTAACTCTACCAGTCCTGGATTCAAATCTGCGACCTTCTAATCACGGGATGAACACCCTACCGTTACGCCACCAACTACCCAACTGATGGGAGGTGGCATTTCTTGAAAAGTTGTATCCTCCACTAAAAATGACCACACAAACATGTGAGTAATTCAGGCGGTCCATTTGCAATCTAGGTTTCCAGTATGAAACAAATAAAAATATATTGTTGGCACATTGCTAGATATTCTCGGAATTTGCATGAGGATTCCTCTAGGATAAAGCTGGTTTTACTAAGAAAATTCTCCTGACCGCAGTGCTGACCAATGCAGGCAACATCACAAATGATCACTGAGAATATATAATCATGCCTGTTTCTATATGTGTAAAAAGGTATTAATGGAAACTGGGTTGCCGAGGGATTTTTGCAAATTGCGAAACACTTTTAAGAGGGGTTGCATTTAAGTGTCTATCTTCTAGTGTCTTCACTTTTACTTTGGTACTTCAGAGAAATCCACGTTTATTAGTCACCAGCCTTTTTTGGTCACCAGTATGGTCACTAGAGAGAGGAAAAATCCCTTCACATGAAAAGTAAAGCATAACATTCCAAATTGAAAATTATAGCATTGACCACAGAGCATCGGACGCCGTACACAACTATCACAGCTCTGCCAAGTCGCAATGTGTTTTCTCATAATTGTCCATCACGACGGAGCAAGCAGACGGAGGAGACGAGGCAGCAGACACTGAAATTACACAGCACAGTGGCCAAGACAAATCTCTTCCGCCGAGAATAACGTGCACACACATACACACACACAAACACACACTCATACACAAAGTCGTAAGGAAAGGCTAGGTCAAACGCCAGCCGCGGTATAGAGATAGGGTCATGCACCCTGCCGAAAAGAAAAACAACGCACTACCTGGTTCATGATGGTCATTTATTTGCTTTGACTGATCAAAGGTGCAGTGGGCCCCAGCTCTGCAATCTCTTTTTTGGGCGTTCCAGTAGATTATACACATTTCTCAGTGAGCGAGCTGAATATTTAGCTTTTGTCTCCTTAATTGCCTGCAGACATATTCTGATGCACTGCAACGACTGAAAGTATCCACCTGCAACATCCTGGATAAAAATCTAATGTCTTTCCTTGATTTGAGTTTAATATTAATTTAATAATACCTGAAATTCTGTCTACTCTTTGGTAAACTCCTTTTCATCCTTGAAGACACTACTTATTTTGCTGTCTGGTTTAATGAGCTTGTTTGGAACAACTGAAGGTGGTCTGGTTCGTCTGGTTGGTTTTAGACTAATTTAAGACGAGCTTTGCTTTTGCAGGTACTGTAATTTAATATAATTACATTGAACCTAAGCTAGACATGACTTTGTGCCATTTTGAGTTGGATGAAAGTGTGTATCTGAAAGTGTGTTTAGGCCTTTGTGAGCACCTGATGTCCTTACAGGTATGGCAAACACATTTTGAGATTGCAAAAAATCTGTATGTTTGTGTGTAACGTTCTAAAACTCATTTATGGTTATTTGACTGTAAATGTAACTCATTAGAAAATAAATGAACAGTCCAAATTCTCATGGTATGTAACTCTTTCCTGCATCACGTCCAACTTGAGTGGACTATGTATGTTCATTCATTCATTCATTTTCCGAACCGGTTTATCCCAACTGGGGTCACGGGGGGACCGGAGCCTATCCCAGGAACTTACGGGTGCAAGGCAGGGACCAACCCTGGGCAGGTGCCAACACACCGCAGTGTATGTTCAAGTATCTTAAACCAAATCAGAATCCGGTGTGAAAAATACTGGATTACTCTGAATTAAAATTCATGCCTGAAGGGGTTAAATTAGGGATGAACCGATCCAACTTTTTCATTTCTGATACCGATGCTGATACTTGGGCTTTGGGTATCAGCCGATCCCGAGTACCGATCCAACCAGTTTTTAATCTTTACAGCCCTAAGAGAATTTATACCTTTGTTTTTGAGGTTAATTATGTTGTTGTGTATTATGTGTCTGTATAATCTTTTTTCTTTTTTAGCTTTATATAGTATAAACGTGCTGAAACTGTAGACATAACTACTAGAAATAGTAAGAGCATTGTCCATTCTATTGGCTCGCAGAGTTTTTATTATGTAGAGATATTCTATGGCTTAGTACTATAACAGAACTGTAGAAACAGTTCTTTATCCATTTGGAATCCATCCATTTATTTGATAACAAATAAGGAATTTTTCTTCATTGATTTTTACTCTCTAACATTATAGAATGTAAAAAAATATTTTCGAGATTAATTAAAAATAAAGAACTATTTAAGTTTTGGCAGTTTTTGAGCCAATTTGGAATCATTTTGGCCTATAACTAGTCTCTGGGAGATAACTACAGTTTTGACATGATGACGTTTCACATGAGAGTCGTTTGGCATGATGGCGTTCCACACAATAACACCACAAACGTGCTTCTCGGTATCATCACTGAAAACATCAAATAAACAGCTGTGTTTATGTATTTATCAGCTAAAATATAAGTTTTGTCTGTAATGAAGGGGAAGATTTGACGGAACTGGAACGCTTTAGTGAATGTTGGTCTTCCCTGTGAGAGACGTGCGCTAAGAAACAGCGAGGGACACAGCGATTGCGAGTGAAAGCTGGTGTTAAAGAAATTAAACTGTATAATCACATATAATTTGCTTTTGGGGTTGTAGTGTGTTGTGTCGCTTGATCTGCTCATTGTCATTTCAATATGTAGGTATTAGCGCGAATGTTGAACAATAAACCAGCTTTACCGCAGTGACACTCCCCATGCATTAGGAATTGAAAACGTAGAAAAACCTACAATTTACAGACCGGCTCAATTAATAGATCGGCCCAATACCACCGATACCCGATCCAGCTATTTGAGTCTGGACTTGAATAAACTACTTTTTGCTAAGGGTGAGGACAACAGGGACAGAATTTTGAATGTTAGTGGGTTAGTGGGACATGTTTGGGACTTAGCATTAAGGTTAGAGTTCTTGCTCAGTATAGGTAATATGAAAAAAGTGCCTCTAGACATATTTATTTTACCTCCGCATGTGACGTACCAAGTCTACAAATACTCACTGATGCCCTAATAAGCAGCGGGAGCTATGTAAAGCCTCTGGGGTCTGACAGTGGTTTCGGTGGGAGACTGTAAGCAGCGTCTCATTTAACTTCCTCTCATAATGAGTCCCTTCGAGTTTCTCGCCAGCTGGTCACAGTCCAGCAACACTTTGTTTTGGTTTAGCGAGTGACCAATTAGTTCCAAGTGAATAATGACTGGGATTGAGAGATAAACCCATTAGAATTCGTACACAGAATGATAAAATAATTGAACATTTCCTGTATTTGGCTCACACAAAGTGTAGATCGTGAATGTGAGAGACAGGCACTGGCATAGTCTAAATATGATCTGAGAACAACAATCACTATTAGGGATGCTGCAGGCGATCATACAGCTGAGCACAAACTAAAAATCCTTGTTATTATGAGAAATATTGTTTTACAAATGAGTTTTTTTGTCCAGGAATCTATGCCATACCCCCACCCCGACCACATCAGCTTTTATATAGAAACCTGTGTGACTCAAAGTTTATGTGCTTTTCATAGAAAAACAGATGTATGGTTTTTTATTATCTAGGCTTTAGATATTTTTACACCCACATATCAACTGTGCTTTTTGGAGAAAGCCAGATGTATGTTTTATGCATGTTTTCTATATGTTCTCCTCCACATATCGACCATTTAATCATGTTTGGTGACTTTAACTTTAGTAAACACACGTTCCAAAACAAGCCAGCCGCCTCATAACGGAATGCGGTTTAGTCTGAATTATATAAAGATTTGGTACATATATGACTTTTTTTAGAAGGTGGTATTTGGACGCCATCTGTGTACGGATTTCTGTGTCTGAGTGTGTGTGTGTGCGTGTGTGTGTGTGTGTGTGTGTTGGAATGCAGGAAGGGAGTTGGTGTCACTTGATTCTCGAACCAATCACAAACTTTGACAACAGCCCATGTGTAGGAGGTAAAATGGTATAAAGGTGCTCATGGGTCAGGAAGGACTACACAAAGAAGAACAGAGAAAGACAGAAAGAACAGAATAAAGAAAGAGAGAAAGAACAAAAAAGATGAAGACCTTCAGCCTCCTCGTCCTCTTTGCCGTGCTGTCTGTCTGCTTTTCCACGGGAGGTAAGCTCAAGGCAACTTTCTCTTATTCAATTTACTATATTCCTTGAATTTTGTCACCACATGTGATGTGATTTTGCATTTTTAAGAACTTTTTGCCTGTCTTTCCAGTCTACACAGAGCCCGAAGGCTTGAGCGATGACACTGTGGATACGGTCAGCCCCGATCCTAGCGCTGACTCTTCATCAGCCTCCGATTCCTCTGCCTCTGACTCATCCTCATCCTCATCCTCGGCCTCAGACTCTGCCTCTGACTCCGCCTCAGATTCTGCCTCCGATTCAGCTTCTGACTCTGCCTCTGACTCGACCTCCGATTCCTCCTCATCCGAGTCTGACTCTGCCAGTTCTGAAGGTGAGAAAACTGCAATACACTTAGACAGTTGAGGGCATCTTTCACGTCTAGTTCTGCTTATTTGACTTGATCAGGTCCAAAACAAGCTTAAGCCAGAGAGAAATGGAAATCTAGAGCCCAAGGCACCTCATTCACCAACATTTACTTAAGTTAATTTGTTTCTGAGAAAGTTAAGACTTTTCAATGGTATATTATAACTGTAGAATCTGTGGAATTAACTGTAGAATCTAAGAAATCTCAATAAGCTAATGTTTTGCACAAGTATCCAAGACAATTTGTGCATAAAGGAACAGATCTCAAATAAAAAGCAACATTGGTGCATGTCAGAATCTTGGTGAAATGCGGTTCTATGTTTTTATGTACCTGTGGCTGTAAATCTAATTCACATTGGGAACTGAAAATATCATGAATGCATGCTCAAACAAAGTGCTTAGTAAATTTTAAGCCTATACAATGATTTCTAGACACAAAAAGCCACTTGCAGCTCAAATGGCTTTATTTCACCAGAGCTTGAGTCATATTATTTAGCTGTGAAAAGGGTTGAGAAAGAGGAAGAATTGCTCTCCTGTTATGAGTGGTTAACTGGTGTTTTTCACACTTTTGACACTCTGTTTACCTCCAGGCACAGCAGCTCCTCCAGCTCATGTGATGGTGAAGAGATCACTGGCCACGTCCATGCTGAGGAGACACAGAAGAGCAGGAACACCTGCTGCAGACCTGAGCCCACTTCAGCTGGAGAGGTAGACCCTCGAATGCAGTTCGATTATTTTAGATTTGATCCTGTTCTGTTACCTCTGAAATATTTTAATATGTAATATATTCTACTCATTTCTCCAATTACTGGTAGCATTACTTTTCCAAATACAAATAATGTGACTTTTAGCTCTATTCTATTCTATTTCTATTGTGTATTTTCCAATCATCAGTGAATCATCAATATTGTATTGTATTCATTTGTCCGTGTCATATTATTTAATGCACATATAGATAGTTTTTTTGCAGATGTTTTAATTTGCACAGCACCTCACTCAGCAATAAGCTAACATGATGTTCTATTCTATTCTAATCTATTCAAGGTCTGATTAATTATATGTAACTTGATTTCAAACAGGTGCTTATGTAGGAGTTTTAACTTTCAGAGCTTCCCACTTAGCCAGGAGCTTAGTCATTCTATTTTATCCTATTTTATTCCATTATGCTGTTTTCTCTTCTGTACTGTAAATGCTGAACGATCTTTAGAAGACTTGTTGGAACTGCTGTTTGTCTGCTCACTCATAGTTCCTCGTAAATGATTCATATCTTGTTATGCAAAACATGGATCTGTGTTCTGTGTGGTTTGCTGATCTCTTCCTCTCCTTCTATCTCTTTCTCTGTCTCTCCTCACAGTCTGAGAGAGGTATGTGAGGTGAACGTGGCCTGCGACGAAATGGCTGACACTAACGGCATAGTGGCAGCCTACACAGCGTACTATGGCCCCATCCCGTTTTAAACCTCCTCACAAATAAGCTGCTTCTCGTCAACATGGAAGAAAAATGACCTTTTAGCAGAATTAACTCCCTGCTTTGCAGAGAGGAGATTGAAGTCAAAGAAGTACAAGGGTTTTACCCTTTTTGTTTTCATCGAAACCACTAGTGAGCCCTGCTTTCTTGTTTTTTTTTTTTTGTGAGTGCGTGTGTGAAAGACTGCAACCGCAATATCAACTGATTTGTGTAACTGTCTAATAATAGCAAAAATATCTCGCTATCTACGTAAGCCATGCCTCACAAACCAGTCTAACTGACAACTGTAAAATGTCACAGGAACTGTAAAATTGCTTATTTGCTAATGTAGGGCTTTATCTTTGAGGCTTTGTCTTTAATCTGCATACATCAGGGTTAAAGTTGCATTAATAGTTAATACATTAACATAAAGCATATTTGTATTTACTATTAAATTATGCTTTGCAGGATTGTATTTTAGAAAACTAGAATGTTTCCTTTAATTTCAACAATAAGGTGCTATTTAACAGTTGTTGTTTTACCATCCTCAACAGCATGTGAACTGCCTAAAAGTAGGTGGCAGGCTGTCTTTGTCAATTGTATTTTTTTCATGTGCACATAGATTTTGTACAGTGTAATGAAATAGAAAATAAGTGTTATTATTTGTGCTTAATAAAATTATTCTTTGACAGTCATTTATAATATGTGAGATGTTTAAAACAGTCTTTAACGTAGTATGCGTATTTTGACTACATCAGTAACTTTAGAAGAAGTCGTTTTATGTATGATGGATACGAAAATGTAAACATGTGCCCCTAAAGGCAAAATTGATATAGAATAAAGTCAGTTATGTGTTTTCTGCCGTGAAAACCATTCAAATCAGTTTGAACTAGATAATCAGGATAGTTTACATTTCACTTTGCCGTTGTGTTTCTTGAAACAAAATGACTCCTTGACAGGCCTTCAAACCAAATTTATGGACCGTAATGTCACCCATGGTATGACAAAATTATTATTATTTGTTTTAAAAGTTACACCCAAGATTTCAGTAGTATATCTTTTAACTCTTAGCATCTCAGAAATAAAAAAAAAAAGCATAGCCATGTTAGGATAAAATGGTAGCTTTACCGGCCTACAAAACATATTTGTAGGCTTTAAGATTACCCATTATATGGGTTCGATTTGAAAAAAATTTTGATTTTAAAAGTCTACTTCTCATGTTTTAAATGAGCAATCTTTAAACCTAAACAGTCACACAAATAGCTGGAGATCCTTAAATAAAGATCGTTCTCAATATTGAACGTGACTGGCTTGACTGATCTACAAACCAACATGATTTTCCTAATTTTATTAAGTTTGAATATTATTACAAAATAAACCTATTTTTAGATTTTAAAACCAGACCGTGAACTGTAATATGAAATGTGCAGAGTTAAGTGTTTACTGAGCGTTTCGTTTGCCTCATTCTCCTACTTCCTCACTTCACGCGCTCACGTGAGCGCGCGTCCAGAGTTCAGCGCTGAGCGGGCGCGCGCTTTCTAGCCGCGCTGCACGAGCCCGTGACTGTGCGCTGCGACTCAATGAAGACGGTCCATTATTAACGAGATTAAAGTCAAAATGGAGTTTCTAATCGGGAGTCCGTTCTCCTCTCCGGTTGGACAGCGAATCCGTAAGTGTTTTACTTACTTACAGTTTTATGACAGAGTTAAAATAGTTTGTTTATTAAGAGCTGGGAGAAACTAGCTTCCTCTTAACAGCCGTGACGCTAATACACCAACAACAGAAGATTCACATTGTAAACTGCGACTTGGTTAGAATATTGCTTGTTTTACTTATAATGTTTACTTGGGATTAAGTTCACATTTTTAGCACTTCGTCGGAAGTTCAGACAACACATTGTAAAAGATGAAAAGTTGTTAAAATACATTTTCTGGAGTAATAATGCTTCGAAATATTTTGAATCTTCGAAGATTTGAATCAAACGTGCCAAGCGTGAATCATTTTTTTAATGAGTTAGTAAGTTGGCTCATTATGAGTGGGAGTAAGTGAATCGGTTCGTTTTGAGTGTGTGTGGGAGCCGATCGTTTTGTGTGGGACTGAGTGATTCGGTTAAGTTTGGATGAGCGAGTCGTTTCCTTATTAGAGAGCCGGTTCCTTGTGAGGGAATTACTTTTATATAGGAGTACAAAAACAATGAATCGCTTCAATCGTTCACTCCTTTAGCTAGTGAATCAGATAAGTATCAGCTGTGCTCATGCATTTACGGAACTGAAAATGTTTGTTATTGTGCATTTAATTCTACATGAATATTAACCTAATGCGTGTAAGGTTGATGCTTTTGCTTCAGTCCATGGCGTGTCATGGCCTGGCGGTCAGACTAATCTTTGTTAGTGATTTTTGTTGATAACTGACCCAGTTTGTTATACGGTTCTGATGCTAAAGGTTGTTGTTGCATAAACGCTTTATATGTCTCTCATATCGTCCCTGATAGTGCTGGATTATGAGATTTGGTCAGACATGTTTATGTTTTATTCACGCGCAAGAAAGGGGAGACATCATGTGTTCCTTTTTATTTACACTTCAGTATTTCAGTATCTTGCTTTTCTCCCACTTTCTTTCTCTCTCTTGCTTTCTTTTTTCTCTGTCTATCTAATGACCTATTTCTTTTGTCTATTTGTTCTCTAACTTTCTTCTCCCTCCCTCTCTCCCTCCCTCTCTGTCTGTCACTCTCTCTCTCTCTCTCTCTCTCTCTCTCTCTCTCTCTCCATTTTCCCCCTCTCTTTCCTTTTTTAAAAATCTCTTTCTCTTGCGTTTTCATTCTCTAACTTTATTCTCTCTCTCTCCCCCTTCCGGTCTGTTTAATTCTCTTTCGCTATTTCATTTTGTAACTCTCTCTCATTCTCTCTCTGTGTTTCTCTTCTTAACTCTTTCTCTTGCTTATTCATTCTCTAACTTTATCCTCTCTCTCTCTCTCTCTCTTACTAATTCTTGCCTTTTCTTCTGTCTTCCTCCCCCCTTCACACACTCTCTCTCACATCCATCCTAATATTTACGTAAATGCTTGTATTTGCTCAGAGGGAATGTGAGCAGGGGCAGCTGACAGTCACATGAAGGAGAGAGGGAGGGAGTAAGGAGTGAGAATTGGAGCGAGGGAGGAGAAAGGAGGGAATTACCGCATTAAAAGGCCCCAGAGCACTGGCTTTTTTTCCGCAGGGTGAGACTCATGTGAGCTGCTCTGGGTCTGGACGATCACATGGGCCTGGGCTGGACCTGCAAATGCTGTAGACCTACACGCTTACATCTCACTTCTCTGTGTCTCTGTGCTGATATCATCATCAAGACAAAGCCACAGTTACTTCATACTGACCACAAAGACGCTGTGTGTGTGTGTGTGTGGGAGTGACTAAGTGCTTTTTATGTGCGTGTGAGGCGTCTGGTTTATTTGTACATATGCCTGTGGTGTGTGTGTTTACATATTTTTATGTTTGTGGAAATATTATATATACACACAAATAAATAAACACAGTGAAACAACTTACTTTTTAAAATGCTCACAGATTTACAAATATTTCACAATAATAGGAGCGTATTTCTACATTTTTTAAAACATTATTTTAAAGAATACCTAATGTTTTTTAAAAGTAACATTTTATTATTTTCTGTCCTTTCAAAAATAGGACATTTTCTTGGACATATATCTATGTACCTGACTTATACATGGGAGTAGAAAGGTTTTAGTTGTCTTTCCTCTGCATAACATAGTTTGTCTAAAAACCAACATATTAATCATTAATTAGTGTGTCAAATTCGTAAACAGAAGAATGCGGGTTAATTTCACTTCTAAACAAAAAAACAACAACAAATAAAGTAGTTTAGCGCAGTTAGAGCTACAGCTTGTGGATTTGAAACAAAAGAAAAATGTTTATTCAATTATATAATAATACTAATTATGACGATTTGTTTGACCATTTCTTTATTTTTACAGAGAGAGCCACTAGCTCCGCTCTACAGGTGGAGGATTGGGGCCTGAACATGGAAATCTGTGACATCATCAACGAGACTGAAGAAGGGTGAGACTATAACGTCCTGTCTGGGCTTCCATACTTCCTACCAATATCCTTACTTAAAATCTGTTTGTTTCCTCATTAATGCCTGGATAATATTTCCACAGGCCCAAAGATGCAATGAAAGCCATAAAGAAGAGGATTGTGGGAAACAAGAACTTCCGAGAGGTCACGCTGGCGTTGAGTGTAAGATCTCACACATCTCCTGCTTTTTCCTCTCTCTTTCATCTCAGTGTCTGACGACTGCATTGATTTAATAATGCTTTTAGAACACGGATTTTATAGATGTCCTTTTTGGCTTTTAGCTCCTAGAGACATGTGTGAAGAACTGTGGCCATCGCTTCCACGTCCACGTCTGCACCAGGGAGTTTGTGGAAGGAGTGCTGGTCCGCACCATTCTCCCCAAAAACAACCCCCCAATGATCGTACACGACCGGGTCTTAAGCCTAATTCAGGTTCGTTTCACGCGTCCAGCGAGGAAATGCTTTTAAAATGAAAGGAGCATTGTTCTTGAAATCAGGTCTGTTTTGAGGCACTAGGCCTGTTTTGTCCACTACAACGGTACCTTAACACAGTGTTGTCCAAATGTGGGGGGTGCGGAGCTATTGCAGGGGGGCCAGGCAAGGCAGATATATGACATTGAAAATTAACTAAGAGTGTCAGTCTCTCAGCACCAACCCCGATTTGACCGCATGCTCAGATTGTATTTATTTTTCTCTCAAGAAGCTGGTAAAGCTTTAAAGCCATTTTTGTGCAGGGAGGCAGTTTTGGGGAAAATGTGTTAAAATAGGACTGGGAACATTAACATATGCATATGCTTCCTGCTGCTTTCACTGGCACGAAATGTCATTATAAACCAAACTCAAGGGCTTAAAGGCTCAAATAGGATGAGGGTTGAGAAGGGCATGAAATATTAGGTGAAGAAAAGGAGGGGGATCTCAAAATATTGGAATGAGGAGAGGGGAGCGCTTAAAATATTGGGTGAGGACAATCAGGGTGCTCATTGGGAGGGGGGGGGGCGCGACATATTGGGGAAGCGGTTGTTTGAAATATTTGGACGGGGGTCTGCAACCTGTGGCGCCCTGCAGCTTTGAAAAAATAATGTAAATGAAAAATAGCTGTTATATTTTATTTTGATGACACCTATTATTTTGGAGATCAAGGTGATCTTGTAACATTAAAATAAACTGTTTTTTAATGTTTCCTTGATGTAAATGTGACCCTCCACGGCAAAACCGAGGAAAACGAGCGTTTATGTTGCGTGGGGTAAACTTTTGGATTTTTTGTTTTTAGTGTTTTGAAACAGTGGAAGGTCTATACTGTACTGTTGTGAATAAATTTCGCCGAAAAACTTACCCTTTCCATCCTGAAAACGTGACTTTCTTGAGGTGAGGAATTCAATTCCAGCAGAATGTTAAAAGTTTCTGTTTTGACCGCTCTACTTCAATATTTACGGTAAATCCACTCGTTGATTAGCGTGAAGATATTTCTCCGGAATCCATCTTCGTCTCCCGAGTTCAGTAGCCGCGACCGCACCAAGCGTCTGTGAGTGCTACGGCGATAGTCAACTTCAAAGGCAGATTTTTCCGTTTCTCACTTTTCATGAAAACATAATAACTCAATTTTGAAAATTTGCGACAAGTGACTGGGTTTGCCGTGGAGGGTCACAAATATGTGTCACTGCTCACTTTTAGCTGTAGTTTTTTACACATAAAGTAACATAACTATAAAACCCAATATGCTTTGTTATGTACATTTTTAGGGGTTAAATAGGTTTCGTGGCTCCATGTGAATTTTATTTGGAGGGAAAAGGGAGAAAATGGCTCTTTTGATGCTGAAGGTTGCAGACCCCTGAGTTAGGAGAAGGGCAGGCTCAAAATATTGGGGAAAGGGCGGGTTTTCAAAGTACTGGGTGAAGAGAAGGGAGGGTTTAAAATATTTTTACAAAGGGTAGGCCCAAATAGAAAAAGTTTGGGAACCACTGCCTTAACTAGTGACGTGTGTGTGTGTGTGTGTTTCCCGCAGGCCTGGGCCGATGCCTTCCGAAATTGCCCGTCGCTGTCTGGCGTGGTCAGCGTGTACGATGACTTGAAGCGCAGAGGCTTGGAGTTTCCCATGACCGATCTGGACGCTCTCTCACCCATCCACACCCCCAGCAGGGTAAAACACCTCCTCTGTTTACACTCTCCTGGACTTTACTCTCCCGTAGACGCTTCTCCATCCGGGAGTTGTGCAGCTCCATCAATCCCGTGTGTTTGCTTGTTTGCTCTCAGGATTTCTGTGGAGCTCATTTTCATTCAGATCTATGCGCATGACACATGGCATTAGCTTCTAATTGTATCAGGTTTCAAGACTCACTGTAATGTACCCACTGTAAAGACCTCATTTCTAAAATGCACTGTTAGAAAGCTTAAAATATACAGACAGGGCTGTAGTTTGTGTGCAGTAGGGGTGTAAAGATTCATCATGATATATTTAGGGCGCTATGATTTTTGTGGAATTCAACAAATAAAATGGAATCCGCTGTAAAACGCGGAATGTTGTATAATTGGCTGATATCGGTGTGTGGGCAAAACAAAGCAATGGGTTCTAATAAATTTTGGCCGCTGCAGCCCCCTGTATGCGTTACCTGTTGAGGCAGGACTCGGGGGGGGGGGGAAAGTCAACGGTCAGCTATGGCGAAGAGGCTGAAACACCGAAGTCCTCAAAAAAAATGAGGGAATTGAAGTGTCCGTGCTAAGTTTAGAGCAGAACAATAACCAAATGATTTTTATGAATCGGGAGAACAACTCTTTTGTAAGATTCGCCAGCACACGATAAACTGCACCCGCAAGAACACGTGACGACCACTTACAGTCAAAAACTCACATCAGAAACGTTTTGTTTTGCACGAAAAAATTAATGTTTTTTGTTGTTTACAGGTAAACGTTTTACCAAAGCAGTAAATGTTCCCCAATGAACCCCAGCACTTTATTGAAGTTGCATTGTTCTTTTTTCCCATCCACTCCATAATTAGACACTTTTTAGGTGAATAAATATGATTATAACGTAAAACATAGAATTCAGAAGAATAAAAATGGAAAAAACGGAATTTAGGAAAAAACAAAATGGATTTCATAGGGCCGTATATGTTATGTTTATTCAATGACAATGATTAGATGTGTGCAGATATCACCGAGCCTGCTACGATACGAGCGATCGAGGAGTCACCGTATCATATGCTGATTTGACTGACATAGTCACTTCCATTCAAATCACAGAAAGCAACATATAACACGTAGTACTAGTGTGTGGTTTAGAAGATGTGGCCCTCGTCTTGATAGATGATCTGGGATCAAAATATGCAAGTGTAAGCTTTAACAGCTCCACATACAGCACTGTGTAAAAACCTTTAACTATCCCTGGTTTCTTTGGATTTTGCTTCCAAAAAGCCAGTTAAAGTGAGTGAGTGATTATTTGTTACTGTGAACACACCGTATATCCACAGTACAGCTGAAGCCATTATTCAAATAACTCAAATAATTTGATTACAGGAAATGGTTGAGGCAATTTTTCTAGAATCGAAGCTTCGTTTAATTCTTTTCACTGGCTAGAGCATGCTCCACTTGTGTTTCACATGGATAACAGTGCCGTGTTGGCGTGGGTCTCCTCCGGGCGCTCCGCTTTCCTCCCACAGTCCAAAAGCATGCAATATAGGTTAATTGGCGACTCTAAAAGGACCCCGTAGGGTGTGAGTGTGATTGTGTCCGTGTGTGTGTGCCCTGCGGTGTGTTGGCGCATGCCCAGGGTTGCTCCCCACCTTGTGTCTGTAAGTTCGGCCCCCTCGCGACCCCGGTTGGGGTGAAGCTGTTTGAATAATGAATGAGTTAGTGAATGAACTGTGTCTAATTATAGTTTTTCTGATCTGATATGTCACTGTGATGAAATTCTACACGGGAGGTAAACCAGAGATGATCTTCTAAACATGACATGAATCTTATTTTATATCAGCACTGTAAATATTGACAGCAGGAGGGAAGCTAGGATGTCATAGCAACAGCAAACACATGCTCTTCGCCTCCGTGCTTCTCGGTTATTACGTTCCCCCCGTTCCCGCAAAATGGAGCAATTTGTAGACGCAGTGCCTTTCCAAAACCTCTTTTCCATTGGCTTGGTTGGAAACACCCTCCAGAGTTTGGTTGCTGTAGATGTAGGCCGCTTCACTCTCTTCTAATTATCCTGAGAAACAGAAGCCAAAAAGGCCTGTGGAACAACTGGAAGAAATGTATTTTCAGACCTGATCAGAGTCCAGTTTGCAGAGCACAGCCGGGTTTTAATGCTCCGGGTTCTGCCCTGTACTTTACCCTGCTTTTATTGCTGTGTGAGATCCTCTCTCACTCTCACTCTCTCACTCTCTCTCACTCTCTCACTCTCTCTCACTCTCTCTCTCGCTCGGTTTATGGCCCCCTGCAGAGCGCTCCGGAAAACGGCACGTCTGCTCCATCTACTTCAGCACCCGCCGTCCTCACGTCACACACTTCCAACCCAACGCCCTCGCACACTCCCCAGGGACCCCAGATCAACGGCAGCCCCAGTCCTATTTCACCTGAGCAGGTATTACACAAGGAAATGACGGAGAACTGTCATCTGGACAAAACTCTCACTAATTCCAGTCAGTTGACATGCCTTGCTCTCTTTCCTCCTTACTCACCCTTTTCATCTCTCTCTCTCTCTCTCTCTCTCTCTCTCTCAGAAGCAGAAGTTTAAGGCAGAGTTGGAGCTGGTCAGGGGAAACCTGACAGTAATGACAGAGATGCTGAACCAGCTCAAACCCGGAGCCAGTTCACCATCAGACACCGAGCTGCTGCAGGTACTCGGCTCTTTTCTTCACTCACTCGCTGACTCATTGAACTAACCCTGGGTTTGACTGCGGTTTTTCACTCAGAAAGGCACAAACGCTCCTTTATGATTCAGTTGGCTGTCGGTAGTAGAATTGTGTTACAGTTTGACACTTTGGCTTGAATTGAAATCGCTGGCTACATGAATCATTCTGGCAGCTCAACAGCCATCTACGTAGGTAGTCAGGACCACTTTCGGATGCTTTGTTGATAGTAGATCAGGTTCATGTACATTTCAGACATCCTACGAGTAATCCCACACAGCCTGAATCGGGAAAGTTGCAGAATCAAAAAATTAAACTGTAACAGCTCAGTCTAATTTGGTCATTCACTGTCCTGCTGACCCACTCACACCAACACATTTTCCAAAGCCAGTTTCCCAGACTGTGATCAAGACTAACTTTGAGTTTCAGTGATGAATCACCCTTGGTACTGCAGTTTAGTCCAAGACTAGGTTTAATCCTTGTTTAAGAAGGATTAAGGACTGTTAGGACATATTTCAGCCTTCTCGTGTGTGTGTGTGTGTGTGTGTGAGCAGCAGTTGTACACGGTGTGTAAGGGCATGCAGGAGAGAGTGGTGGAGCTGATCCCCCGACTGACCGACGAGGAGCTGATCGGAGAGCTGCTGGTCATCAACGACGACCTCAACAACGCCTTCATCCGCTACGACAGGTAACGCAGCGTCTCGCCACTCGGCTACGAAAATGAGTTTTCACATCCCGTAAAACATCCTACTTTCAAGAATGAAAGAAACACACACTCAAGTAAGTGTGTGATTAACATCTATCCATCCATCCATCCATCCATCTATCTGTCTATCCATCCATCCATGTGTCTGTCTGTCCATCCATTCGTCTGTCTGTCTATTTATCTGTCTATCCATCTATTTCTCCCTCTATCTGTCTGTCTGTCTGTCTATTTCTCTCTCTCTCTCTATCTATCTGTTCATCTAACCCTATCTCTCCCACTCCCTCTCTCTTTCACTATCTATCTATCTATCTATCTATCTATCTATCTATCTATCTATCTATCTATCTATCTATCTATCTATCCATCCATCCATCCATCCATCCATCTATCTGTATATCTTTCCTTCTAACTATCTATCCATCCATCCATCCATCTGTGTCTGTCTGTCCATCCATCCGTCTGTCTGTCTATTTATCTGTCCATCTATATCTCCCTCTGTCTGTCTGTCTATCTGTTTCTCTCTCTCTCTCTCTCTCTCTCTCTCTCTCTCTCTCTATCTGTTCATCTAACCCTATCTCTCCCTCTCCCTTTCTCTATCTATCTAGCCATCCATCCATCCATATATCTTTCCTTCTAACTATCTATCCATCCATCCATCCGTCTGTCTGTCTATTTATCTATCCATCTATTTCTCCCTCTACCTGTCTGTCTATCTATTTCTCTCTCTCTCTCTCTCTCTCTCTCTATCTCTATCTATCTATCTATCTGTTCATCTAACCCTATCTCTCCCTCTCTCTTTCTCTATCTCTATCTATCTATCTATCTGTTCAGCTAACCCTTTCTCTCCCTCTCTCTTTCTCTATCTCTATCTGTCTGTCTGTCTATCTATCTGTCTATCTATATATCTATCTATCTATCCATCTGTCTATGTATCCATCTATCCATCCATCCATCCATATATCTTTCCTTCTAACTATCTATCTAACTCTCTCTCTCTATCTATCTGTTCATCTAACCCTATCTCTCCCTTTCTTCCTCTTTCTCTGTCTATCTGTCTATCCGTCTATCCATCCATCCATCCATCCATCCATCCATATATCTTTCCTTCTAACTATCTGTCCATCCATCCATCCATTTATCTATCCATCCATCATAAACAGGCAGACGGACGGATAGTTACTTCATTTTCATTGGACACAAGTGCAGCTCTCGATCTGCCCAGTAGTCGATGTGGCTGCGGCTACAGTTTTGTGAGGTCACTGCGCTGTATGAATATGTTGATTAGTTTAGGGTGGTGTTGGCTGATGGGAGTTGGAGTTTGCGGCAGCGTGAGTGGACATGAGACCAGGTCCAGGTGATAACATTGATGCTGTGTTGTCGTGTAGCCACGATATTCAGATATGAAGCTGCCCAGGCAGCCTTCGCTCCTCTTTAGGATTAAACTGTAATTATTACAAGGCTTGAGAATTTATGTCTCTTTAAAAGCATGTAAATATTAACGTTCTAAATCTGTTTTTTAAAGATTTGTCTTTTTTATGTTGTCTGAAGCAAAACAGCCGACTAATTGGGAAAATTGGCCGACTAATAGATCATCAAAACCACGTCCGGTATCACGAACAGTATCACGCCTTGAGGGTGTTTTTCTGTTTCTCATTTTTTGTTTGTGTACATGGTGGAAAATCTGAAAAGTTATTCATTAGCGTTTTGCTTTTTGAAACAAATTTTTAGTTTTAGTTTTCATTTGAAAATCGAATGAATAAATGATACATAGATTCAATCTGTCTCCCTGGCAACCGCTGCACTCCACACCCAGTTTGAAGCAGCAGCAGCAGCAGGGGTTGTGCTAAGGGACCAGATTTACGCAAACCTACAGGGGGGTTCTTAGCCCCTTTAAAGCCCTAATTAACCCTTCACTTCCCGCTCTTATCTACGAGGTGGATTAAAGAGTAACCCGTATGACTTGTGCAGCGCTCGGGGTAATAGCACCAACACCACGCAGAAAAACCACTCGGCCAAACCGCACGCCCCGGGTCGCTCCGTCTGGGATTAGTGTCTGTTTGTGATGGTGTTGGAAGAAAGTATGTGATTATGCCGCTGTCTGTATATTTTTCTGCCTTTATCCTCGTGCTGCGGTTTAGAGCTGGAAAGCGAGGCTCTCGTTTAACGCCCGCCCGGGAAACCGACTTCAAACGGGGAAATGAGAAATCGTAGCCATCAGACAGACGCACCACTCTGTGATTATGTAACGCTTTCACTGTACGATCCCTTTTCAAGCTTCTGCTGTTTTTTTTTTTTTTCTTTTTAAGGTTCGAAAGACTCCATGGTTCCCAAAGAACTGCAGCAGAACAAGTAAATCCACCTTTTCATACCGTCTTCTAATGATGTTTATTTGATGCATTTGTATATTTTTCATACCAAAGAATTATGAAGTAAGACGTAGGGATGCACGATAATATCAGAATTATATCAGAATCGGCCGATAATTGCTTTATTAAGTCGTCGGTGTCAGACCGTTCCTTAGATTTTCCTGATATTTTCTGCTGATATTTTATGACACATTTACTCTACGTGGGAAAGGTAGCGCTTGTACCAGGCATGAGGTGGGATTTTATACGGCACGCGCCTTCTGTCTTAAAATGTATGGTGTGATTTTGTGCCAAAATTTTGAGCACGCAGTGGAACGTTCGCAAGGCAAACGTCTCGTCTTGATAACACACGTGTGAAGATTTTTAACCCCCGCTTAGGGAATGTGGACCCTCACATGGGCTGTGTCCCGAGCCGCGTACTGCCGCACTTAATAGTATGGTAGGTAGGCGCTCTTGTCGTACTTTTCTATGTGGTAGTATGCATCTTAGGAAAAATAGTGGACATGGAGTGTCAACGCGCCCTGTTTGACTTGGTACACTACATAGGGCGGGAAGAGAATTTTCTTTAAATGTTGTGCACTACGATCGAGATGATCTGCACTCTGCTTTCACTCTCGCCTGACTTGACGCTGTGTTAGAAATGTCAGAATTATGGTGTTATTTTTGTTCCAAAATTCTGAGCGTGCGGTGGAACTTTGGCGAGCAAAATATCTTGTCTTCATGCGCTCAGTTCTGCCTCCGCATGAAAGACGTCGGATATCGGAATCGGCACATGCAGTAGTTCTCATATCGTGCATCCCTCGTAAAACTTGTTCATAACCTGTTTCATGATGAACTTTTATTTCTTACAGACTCAGGACACGGCAAACCTTATAGACCTCAGTCCAGTCACACCAGTAGCCAATCAGAGCTCATTTGTACCTGTCAATCAGTCAGTGCCCCCCCCATCCTCCACTCCCATGACTGCAGGTGAGGATTTCAAAGTTAATGTGCATTTAGTAGGGATAGTAGGGACCAACGGTTCAGTACGCGCGACGTTATTTTGGGCCACGGTATCAGTACGGTGTCGGTATTAGTGTTATTTTAGCTTTAATATCCAGTAGGTTCTTTGCCGTTTCTATTTCTAGGGCTGAAACGATTATTCGAACAACTCAAATAATTCGATTACAAAAAATGCCATTTTTTCTAGACTCAAAGCTTCGTTTAATTCTTTTTACTCGCTAGAGCATGCTCCACTTGTGTTTCACACGGACGCTTATTAGTGACGCACAGTGTTTTCAGCGGCCTGATCAAGGCAGGACCTGATCCCTCTGTATGTGAAAGTATTTGTGAGATATTCCGTGCTCAAAAACACACAAATGACACTTTTCACGATATAAACACGCGGTTTGTGAGCGTCATTACTCACTAAAAAGCTGCAGTTCAGTCAAATCTCCCCCTTTATTATGGACTAAACTCACATTTGAGCTGATAAACAATCACAACAACCAGCGTTCTGCTCACAATACAGCCATTTATTGAGATCAGCGTTTATTCCTGAACATCCGTCCAAGCGGAAATGTAGTTCTCTCCCAGAAGTGCCACAAGCAGCTGATTTTATAGACCAAAATGAGTCCAAATTGGTTCAAAATGACCCAAGAATTCAGTATTTCATTTTCAGTTGAATATAGAATATTTTTTATAACACATACACTTGTTACAGTTCTTCTTTCCTATGATTACTCTCTAACATTATAAAACTGGGAAAAATTGGATCAGTTGAAAAAGCAGAGTCATTTTGAGCCAATTCGAGTTCGACTGACCGAAATCCGTCGCAGCTAGAGTCCAGTGGACGGATATTCATTGTAGCGACGGAGAACTTTGTTCCCTGAGACTGTGAGCACAATGACCACGTTTTAGAAATGTAAGTTTAATGTTGGGCCTACTGAGCGACTGCTGTTCACCTGGGTGTATCGAACCGAACCGAGCGTAAAATACCAAAAACCCTTGCATCCCTAGTGTTTAGTACGAATTCTTGCTTTCTGGTTTCTCTGAGAAGCTTGTTTGGAAAACATATTTTCACTCTACTCTCTTATTTTACACACCATCACAGATCTTCAAGCTGCAGAGGAGGACGAGTTTGATATGTTCGCTCAGACAAGAGGCAGTTCCCTGGCTGAACAGAGGAAGAGGTAGACCTTGTATTGTGTGTGTGTGTGTGTGTGTGTGTGTCCCGATCTGGCAAAACGAGAGGGAAGTCGCTTGTTCTCAGAGATGCAGGCTGATCAAACGAAAAAACATCAAAAATATTGATTATTCTCTTTTGATCTTTTATGAAAGGAAAGGTCATCAAATTTCATCTCCCAAAGTTTCGTAATCAAGATAATTATGTGAAGGTACCTGAATGGCTTTTTAAGTTGACTTATAACTCTCAAATCTTACCCAGAATGCCCCACAAACCCTGTTTTATCTTGCTGTTTAAACTGAGGGTTCCCCTGCGTCTGGGTCTCCTCTGAAACGTCCTGATCTCCACTGTTCAAATACGGAGTTTAAACGTCTAACTCTGATCTTATCAAACCCATCAAAATCAAATGTCTTTACCGAGAGAGTTTCAGTGTAACATGAGAGAGGTAGTCCGTGTAGCAGCATTGATGTCCATTGATATCAAATTTTAAATGTAGAGTCATTTTGCCAGATCACGTCACATATATATATATATGTGTGTGTGTGTGTGTGTGTATATATATATATTCTGCTGATGATAGTTGACCTCGCTGTTAGGTTTATGTTAATAGGAATAAAAAAAAGAATAAAGGAGGAGGATGTAAGAAGAAAGGCTGCTGCTAAAGTACAACACCCCGAGTGTATTTGATCCACGTCGCCACTAGGTGGTGCTGCACGGCTCTCGTTAATGGAGGCGCCCCCTAGTGACTGATTCTGTTCGGATGATTCTGGTTCATTTTTTAATATTTTTCCTAAACTGTTCATAGAACATGCAAACATGTGCATGTGTTGAACAAACAAAATGGTGTAGTTCGAAGCTTTAGCTTATTTGATCATTTTACCATTTTTACCTCATTTATAATAAGTAATACTTTCATTACAAAGTTTAGTAAATACATAGTCAAAACCACTCGAACATATCATACAAAACAGTCACAACTCTGTTTATTTGTTAACCACCATTTTTAAATTTACCAAAAAAAAAAATCATTCTTTATTCCTTCACAGTTATATCAACGTTTTATCCCTTTCACAGATATGCAACTTTAAAAATACTTGTCCTTATCCACTATTTTTGTAACCTGTGGGTCATCATAGGTTCATAACGACTTTTCAAACACTCATCGAAAAGAAGATTCTTTGTCACGTGCATAGTTATACAGGTACAACACAGTGAAGTGTATCCTGAACCGCTCTTTGACTTAACAACCATTCAAAAATGTTTTAAAAAAGTAAAACAAAGAATAGAAGTTAGAAAGATCAATAAAAGGTTCGACAAGATGAGTGTACAGCGTGTGAACTTGTTAACTGATAATACATTAAGAATGTGTGTTTGTGCTTATGTGCAGCGTGAGGTATGAGGACCCCGGTGCCGTCGAGAGTCTGGCCGGAGCTCTGGACACTCGTCTGCAGGTCACCACAGGGGTCAGTATGAATTACACTCATAACACACACCAAGTCTGAACAGATTCACCGTTTTTGCAATCATTAAGATATCAACACCACTCCCGTTGTGTTTAGAAGCGTTTGGCTCCAGCCGGTCTTATACGAATAGAAACGCGTGAATGTTTACACCGTGTGGTGTTTACTGCGAGCTGTGGATGGAAACATGCAGCATTTTTGTTTATGTGAATGAGAATCTGATTGATGTGTGTTAGTGTTCCACTAACTTTACTAACCCAGTGTGTGTGTGTGTGTGTGCTGTTTGTGTGAAGGATGAGGAAAAAAAGTGGACGCTTCAGTCTCAGTGGATATACAGTGAGGGACTGGTGGGTTGTAACTGCAAATATCTTTTGTGAATTCTTAAATCTTTAATCCACATTTTCATCTCTCTAATCCATGCTTCAGGATGCACAATTTAGACTCTTAATCAGCTGTTCTCCACAAGACGGATCTAAAAATTGCTGGTTTGCATAGGCCATACTTCATAATCTGACATTCATAATTTATAAACATAATCCACGCTTGGACTAAATTGCACTTCCAGTGGAGTTTCACCAGTGAAAGCTGGTCTATGAATAAACGTAATCGTAGTTGGGGCTTTCTGACACAAGCTGGGAGCTTCCTGCACCTTCCCGATAAGAAAGCCCCAACTACGAGTATGTTTATTCATAGACTAGCTTTCACTGCTGTATCTCTACTGGTAGTGCAATTTAGTCCTAAGACTAGGCTTAATCCATGTTCAAGAAATCAGCCCCCGTCAGTGTTTATGGACTTAATTTGATACGTTGAACCCTGGTGTGTACAGTATTGACCTGAAGACTCTCTACACGCAACACTAATGTTAGCGTTTGTTTCATTAGGTGCATTTATCTTGGCGTTTTGTACGGCATGTTTAAGACTTTAATCATTTCAGAAGATGATTGAACGTGATTTTAACTCTAATGGGTTTGATCCGTGGACATTAATCTGTTAATGATAATGTTCTGCTTTAATGAATATAGAAGACAAACGCTTGTTGTTGATTCTAAACATACGTTACATTTAATCTACACGTACGAAATGTAACAGATCTTCTCCAGCCCAAAATCACAACGCAGCGGAAGAGCAGGAAAAGGTAGCAGAAAAAGAAGAATAAATAGGGAAGGAGACCAGACTTGCTGTATAATTCTCTCCAGACTTCTTTGGTTGCAGTTGGTACAACAGATTTGCATCCTGGTTTTGCTGATTTGTATGAAATGCAAAAAGAGATGTAAAGGGAACAGGTGAATACACTCATGTTTGTCGATCCGATGGACAGGATTGGATTTTTAAGATATGAAACATAAAGCAAGTCCAACGTGTAATGTCTGGTTGCCATCAAAATACACTGAATGTTGGAATAATTCAACACAAAGCACAAATGATTTTCACAATGCAGGCAACTTCGACAGACATGAGTATATTCAGACTGATGTTACATAACCTAGTAATGCAATATAATATGATTTGACGTCTCCTAGACGCCGGCACCGCGCAGTGCTGTTATGGATGATATTGAGAAGTGGCTGTCAACAGACGAGGTGAGTCCACCCTCATGTCTGCCCGCTGTGTTTATTACTCTCGGCTCGTTATTGTACAGCAATGTAAGCCTTATTGGATTCACTTTATCTTTTGGCTTTGTTCCTGAATTTTACCCAGTGACGTGACATGACGTGACACATGAGGCGGTTGTAGTGTGATGCTGCCACCTGGCGGCAGCACCACACTACAACCGCCTCATGCGTCGCATCACTGCGTAAATCTAATTAATGCTCCACTTGTTTATAACAGATATTTTTATGAACATTTTATTTAAATCATGGCAGACACTTGGGAAAATGAAATTGTGACCGATTAGGGGTGAGGCAAAGACTTTTTACAGCTTTCAAGGAAACAAGGACTATATTTAAATTTTGATGTGTAAAATAGCACTTTAGTAAAACCAGTAGATTTACATTGGTGTAAAATGTGACATTTCTTGCCTTTTAGCCCACTGTTGAAGATGATGATGATGATGATGTTGGAGTGACCAGTGAAGGTATATTTAACTGTCCTGCCATATTCTCCATGTGTGTATGGGTGTGTGTATATACAGGTAGTCCCAGGTTCACCGTACAATCTGTCATTTTTAACACTGACGTTAGCAGTACAAAATTGTTTACATTTCATGCAGCAGGCAAATGTAGCAGCGTAAGCAGTATGATGCTGCTGGGACGTACATACGAGTTCAGTTGACTGTGTTACAACACGCATTTCTGTGTTTTTGCTATTTCGTGACTTTCTTGACATTTTCTAGTTACGATGGGGTCATTGTCATGGGAATGCAGCTCCATCGTAAGTTGGGGACTACCTGTATATATACAGACACACACATGTTCATAGCTAGATGGAAGAATTACACAAAAAAGGAGAGACAAGGTAGCACAGGGTTTTCAACCGGTGGTCTGTGACATGCAATCCAGTTTCACTGCTGAAATCACTTTCTCAGTCATTTCATTTATTACTCAAAACATTTCCAGCTGATTTGACATCTTTGCGAGAAATGAATTTAATGCAACTACCAAAGAGAAATAGTAAAATACCTCCCACAGGGAGTTGCTGGGACAGAACCAGTTGAAAACGTAGAGCAGCAAACACCAGTTAGGGACGGCTATACAGTTATTGTTTTATATATATTTGTTTACATGGAATGCGGGAAGAAGTCATCAGGAGCGTGGTTCACAAATAAGTAATCACCGTTACGCCACGTACCCCAACAAACAGGACACGTACTGTATCTCCATGCGTACATCAGATATATGGACTGTTCAGCAGCCTTGTCTATTTGTACATCTAACTGTATAGCCGTCCCTAACTGGTGTTTGCTGCTCTACATTCTGTCGCTCCTTACCTGCCTCTTTTTTGGCTAATTGCCCATCTAGCTATGGACAAATCTATATCATCAATGATTTGTCCATAGACAGATGAAAGGAGACGTGTGAGATGTGTCAGCCTGAATGAGCTCCTGTCTGTTGTTATTGGACAACGCTATATCTATATACACACACACACAGGTCCTCACATGACCGCTTCCTGTCGACTTTATCCTTCTGTTCTTTCTTTCATGCCAACAGAGTTTGACAAGTTTCTATCCAAGAGGGCCAAAGCCGTGGAGCATCTTCCCTCCGTCCCGAAGAACTCGTCATCTGCACCGAACCCTCGCCAGCCGTCTCAGTCAACACAGAAACGGGAGCACGACCAGGACCAGCTCTTCTCCCTGTGAGAGACACGCTTAACGGTAGTGATGTGCAGATGAAGCTTCATGAATCATTTGCAGTAAGTTTCGGCACCACCAGATGGCACTGTTGACTTGAAGAAAATGGTACAGTTTGTCAAAATGAAACACCTTTAGCCTTTTACTTCAAGTGCCATATAGTGGTGCCAAAACCCACTGCAAATGGATGATGAAGCTTGATCTGCACATCACTACTGGACGGAGGAAGGACAGAAGAAACACAAACACACTGCTCAGCGTCCTTAAGAAGCTCACCAACTTGCCTTCCAGCATCTCGCTAGCAAAAGTTGCCATTGCTGTGCCTTTTCCCTACTTACCTATTCCGGTAAATATTAATGAAGGGCGGTCTATTCCAGCTGTGGATTACACACAACACCAACAGCTTTTACAACATTCTCAATTGGGCCTCAGGCTGCTGTTCTATTCTACGTCTTGTAGCTTTACTGTCACTTTGTATGAAGAGTTTGACACTGTTTATCAGTCAGAAGCTAGACGGGTAATTATAGATCACAAAACTGGAACAAAATCACTTTCAGCTCTTCATCTGCAGGACATCCAAACAGCTCAATGAGTCGTTTAATAAATAGTCTTAGATATTAACAACAGTAAGAATTATATTAATCATTTGAACCAGTTAATGACTGAATTTAGGATTAATGCTGAAGTAAGGACAAATTTCTATTCAGGGGTGTGTTTCCCAAAAGCATTGTTGCTAACGTACACTATGCTAGTTACTAACATAGTTTGCAACTATTGTTTTGGGAAACACATCACAACATTCCAGTGAAATCAGTTGCTAGTGATTTTGTTCTTTTTTGGTTTGTTATGTAAAAAATATCTTTTATTGAGTGAAAACCTACTGAAAACCCTTATGTGCATCTTAACATTAATTTCACTCATATACTTACAAGTTATGACTTTGTAAATTTGCAGTTGTAAAATACAGGCTGGAGGTGACTAGTGACCAATTGGACATGGTCGGAGGGGTCCAATTTCACTGCACGAAAATTGTATGTGACAAATAAAGGCTCATCATCATCAGATTTAACCTCAACATTCAGACTGTACTTGGGGACGCACCGCTGGGCCTTATTAATAAGTTGCTGTTGAGGCTAAAGCACTGCTATGTTTTAAATGAGCCTAATTACTGTGATACTTTCCTACAAAAACGCATTAACATGACAGAAGGTCTCCTCACCATGAAAGTTCTCTAATGGTCAAGATAATCTCTGCAGTTTGACATTTTTGAGGCAACTCACCGATCCGCTGTCCGGACGATCCAGCACTCTGCTCTTCTTTTCTGACCTGGAGTCTAAAAGAAATATGCCAACACATGGAAAAATGAAGAGTAAGAAGTCTCGTTTCCATGTAGAATTCTGTAGCAACATAAAGAAGAGAGCACAACATTGTGTATTGTGTCAAGTTCACTTTGAAAAGCTTTTAAATATGAATCTTATGAAAATGTGCATATATACTGTATCTATCGCAGAAAAGGCTATGTCTATATTAATAGCATTATGTTGTGATTCTTGTGATTGTATTAAAGGTTATCTGACTTCTTCAAATGCTGAGTAGCAGAATGTTCTCTTTTCTAGAGTTCAGATAAATAATGTCTTGAAAATGTAAGTGAAGTTGAAAAATAAATTAATGACATGTAATTGATAATGTTAATATATATATTAATATTAGGGATGTATGAAATGGGAATTACAGGCTGATATTCAATGCTTTTCATGCTTACATCTGCTGAAGCTGATAAACATTTGTAATTCAGAAAAACTAGCTACCGCTATATTAGAATTATAGAGAAATGTAATATTTGCTTCTTTTTTAGCCTGTAATCACCTGTCTTAAAACACAAAAAATGTAAAGATTTCCCTGAAACACATTTAGTTGGCTAACTGCTACAAAAATCAGCTGATCACTTAAACAGTTACTTAATAAATGAACAAAATTCTGAGTGTGCAGTGGAACTTTCACAAGCAAAATCTCTTGTCATTACGTGCTAAGCAAAAACAGATGGTTTGGGATGCACTACTAAAGGGCAAGATGTTGAAATAATCAGATGTTAGTAGTGCAGTCCATGCAAAATGAAAGCATTTGGGGAACACTGACAGATACAATTAGACTAGGATACTGACTTAAGTTAGCAACACAACAATAACTACAAACAGTTGATTTATTGTAAATTCCATTTTCCTAATGAGAGAATTATAGAAAAGCCTTTAAATGCATTTGGGGGAACATATATCTTAAATATAATACTGGGACGTGTGACTGTAACATTATGTGAAAGTGGTGAAATGATGAAGGCAGATTTGAGTGCGTGTGCAGGCAGAATTGAGAATGTAAAGACAAGTTTTTGCTGGCCAAAGTTCCACTGCGCACTCAGTTGTGGCAAAAAATTAACATACAATTTAAGACAGAAGGCGCAGGCTGTATAAAATCCGACCTCAGACCTTGGACATGTCTGGCATAAGTGCTACCTTTCATACAATAAATGCACCATCAAGTACAGGCTGGAAATATCAGGCAAATTTACGCATCTATCCCATGCCAATAGCTTAAAAAAACAATGAACTGCCAATTCTGATATCATTGTGCTCCTCTAATTAATGTACAATATTCATTTGTAATAGATTATTTCCATGATTTCAAGGATTTCTGTGGTTTCACTACTTATCGCTTTACTTATTTCATGCATATATCGCATTCATCTTCAAAGACTGTAAATTAAAATTTATTTTTGAATTTAGTGTATCTCGATGACTTAATAAGCAGTGTTGGTTGTAGCGGGTTACCAAAAAACGCTTACTTAATATACTATTACTTATATTACGCTTACTATAATATAATATTAATATATTATTTGTTGCTGTAACGCAGTAACGGCATTACTAATAACTTATTATATTCGTCACATATTTCAGTAAGCCATGTTACAACACACTTTTAACCCCAAATTTAGAGCCGTTTTTTAAAATCATTATCACGAGATCTTTAGCACTAGAGAAAAATTCTGTGAGTTTTTAAAAGAGCTATTTCCTACAGACTATCTGCCTACTATCACTATGCTGCACCACATCACCCTCCACTGGATGTAGAATGAACTGCAGAAAACTACATTTTAGCATTTTACAACATCAAGTCCTACTGCTGCAGTTATTTTGGTAAAAGTAACTCAAAAGTAATGAAGGAGTCATTTAGATTATTCAAATACTATAATATTGTAATGAATTACTTTGAAATAACAGTAACTAGTCATCTATAATGTATTACATATTGGACGTAACTTGCCCAACACTGGTGCTGATCTACTTTGTTTGATCATGTAAAATGCCAGCCTCACTCTCACAAATCATTGAATTCCTAAATTACCTCTGTATCAAAAGCATAAGATAAAATCCTTATTTGAAAATTGTAAATGATGTGAAAATGACTGGGAATTTTCAACACTTACCTTTTCAGCAGTGCAGCGTTAAGCTTCTCAAACAGACGATGTGGCACGACATACTGTAAACACAAATAAGCGTATTACTTTTCATCAATCTTTAGAAAACCAGTAGAACTTTATCACAGTTTTAGTGTACCAGCTCTGGGCCACATTGATCCTGCTTTTGGACGAGCTTCCCCCTCTACCTTAGTAGAAATTGTGTTCAAGGATGTCTGCAAGCAAAAAAGGACAGGGCCACTTCAAAACAACAGCAGGCAGACACAGATAGACCCTGAATTATTGTTAATTTGGCTGTTTTCTGGAAATATGAGCTGGATTTTGTTGTTATAGGGAAATATCGGGCCTGAGACATTCCAGGAGCTAAAAGCATGATGGCACAAGCACTTCGTGAACTTTCTATGTAGTATCTGAGCAAAAAAATGAAGACATTTCTGAGGTGGATTTGTCACCTCTTTTAAAGGTAAGTACAAAGACAAAGTTTTACTCATGTCTCTATTAGACAGAACACGTTTAGGGCATGGTCCAAAATCATTTCATCAAGGATAAGTGCCTTAGTAGTTAATGACAAAATATTTACCAGTCTTTTGTTTTTACTAGGGGCTAGGATTAGATTTTTAAAAGGCTACCTTTCACATTAATTATCTTTGGTTTGGGGCACGGAGACAATGTCAATACGGCAGAGGTGGACAGTAACAAAGTACTTTCACTTGAATATCTGTACTTCACTTGAGTAGTATTCTTTTTGGAAACTTCTAACTTCGACTTCACTACATTTGAAAGACAAATTCCTCACTTTTTACTTCATTACATTTCTATCAAGGTTCTTGTTACTTTCAAATTCGTGGATAAAGTTGATCTTACTCCCCCTTTTTCTTAAACATGATTTTTTTTTTGTTAGGTGACACTATCAGTAACCAGTAGGGTTACGTCACGCCTGTAGACTGTAACTATAAAACCAAGTTCAGACAGTTGTGCTGTTTTTGTCCTGATTAAAACATTGTTGCTGTTGGAAGGTCATGAAGCTAGAGGTGTAGAGCTGGGTTTTAAGCAGGTTGGAATGTTCATGTTAGGTTCTGAACAGGCTGCATTTACAGCTATTGCACTGTCCTCCTGATTAACATACACAGAGCTGTGTCAGAACACTACCATGCTGTTTTGTGGGGGTGTGCAGTCTTACAATTAATTTAAAAAATAAACCACTGACTGGTTTTCTTTGTCAGTTTGGGTTGTGTTTCATTCTGTAGCATTCTACCAATTCCTTATGCTACAGGTTCTATGAGCTAGTCAGAGGCATTAGGGATTGTAAGTGTTGTGGTAATAATAAAACAATGTACTGTACGACTTTCACTACTGGAGTAACATGTGACTAGTGGTATCTGTGCTTTCTTAAAAGTAATGAAGTTAGCTACTTTGCCCACCTCTGCAAAACGGTATTACCTGTGGAACGACTCAAATCTTTTTAAACCTGAGGCGCCCAGACTCCCTGACTGACTCCCTGTCAACTGCGTCAGAGCTTCGACCATCTTACATCTTTAACAGATAAAGTTATCACTATTTAAACGATCACTGCTGACGGAGGAACTAAAGCTAAACATTCTGCACTCGCTGCAAAAACAAAGTCACCGTCCGACGTCGTACTTACAACCAAGCGTTACTCACGTTGTTGTTCCGCGGAGATTCGGGACGCGCGGCGGGAGCACTACAAACTCCACAAGTCCCTCACGGAGAACTTCAAAACGCAGCGCACAGCAAAGTCTAGTCCTCAGTCTCTTCGGCTCAAAGGTTCGTAGTAGAGATTGGTAAAGTGGGAGAAAATATCAGTGCTATTAGAACCTGAAGGGGAAAATGGGGTTGGGACGCCAAACCAGCGTGACTCTCCCGCAAGCACAGGAAGTGACAGTAAGAAACAGGAAGTGACGAGGGTTGACGCGACACACCAACCAGCGCTGATGGCTAATGCGCCGCAGCGACCATCTGATGCGACACGAATTATAGTTTTGTTAATTTATACTAATTTTTATGGCATATTACGTTTCAGTTAAATTTATATACACTTAATTCATGGAAATCTTAATATTTCAAAATATTACTATAACCATAAATTGCCATAAGGATCTATAGCTTTTATTATTTATTTATTTATTTATTTATTTATTACCCCACGCCAGTTTTTTAAACGAAATGTTTTTAATTCTTCCACATTCATGTTGGACTGAAAGTTGTTATTCTTTGCACATAAAACACAAAATAATTATTTACACTTTTTCAGCGCATTATGACTTCCACACCACTTTAACGCTAAAAAATCTGCTTTTAAAATAGATCGTCAAATATATAACACACACAAGGTTTTGTTTCACATTAGTTCGATGTGTATTTTTTATAAAAGCAATATCCTCAAAATTGACAAGTATTACAAAAACATTAATATTTAAAAATCTGAAATGCCACATTTTCAACGTGCAGAATCTCTCACTCACACACCTTCATATATTCAGTATGGTGCATTTGCTGCATAAAAAAGTAAATATGGTAACAGAAGTGCTCATGTCTTATTTTTAAACAAGAAGTGCTGCATTTACATTAGAAGATCTGATTAAAAAAATCACGGCTAGCATAATAAAACAACCACTGTTAACAACATTCTATCAGGACATCATATTTAAAAAGAATGCAATAATACTGAAACGTGTATTAAGAAAACCAATTTGGAAGTCTGTAAATTATTTTTCCTGATCTTGGAGTTTTGAAGCTTCACCCAGTAGGTGATTGTACAGTTTATCATACATTTATATTAACACAATATACAGTATTTTACATGTTTTTACATTTGTTTCAAAATGCATAGATCCCCATCCCTACTGCGAAAGCTACAAACACACCAAACAGCATCCTCAGTAGATGTGAGCTGGAGACCATGGACGCAGGCAGAGCCACCTCCAGAGCCTTTTTGGTATCTGAGGAAAGAGAAAAACGTGGAACTTTAGATTTAAGTGAAACACAATTCAAGGATTACATCATTGAGCCCTTTTGTGTGTTTGTGATTGTGTGTGAACAGAGTTTATCTTCACCTGGACTCTTAGTACTGTGTGTTTTGTGTCTCTGCCGCATTCCGTCCTTCTCCGAGATGTTCAGCAAGTTTTGTAAACCATCAAACACCTAAAAATGGAAGATGGACATGCATTTTAGGTAAATCTCTCAGAGGAACATTATAATTCTATAATCACCCCATGTCATCAAAATCAGATCAGAATTAATCGGTTAATACTAAGGCTCGGAATAGATCTTGACATCCCGATTCAATTTAATTAAGAGTTGGATTTAAGTCAGTCTTGATCGTTTTCATTTTAAGATTCATTGCACTGAGTACACTAAAATTAATCATTAATAAAGGTTAATGTCTGTGTATACAGCAAATAGTCAACTGTAATTTGCACATAAATCATCTTTTTCTTGACATCTTACGTTTTTACTTGAGGATGGTTTAAGTTTCTGCTTCCAGAGAGCTTTTGTTTGTCATTTTTGATAGTTGTAAATGGTACATTTAACATTATTACAGGTGTGAGATCTACAAGTCGTAGGTGAGCTAGGATAAAATCCTCATTAATCTCTACAGGGTTGCTAAGGAAATGCATAAAATCATAAGACTGATGTTGGAATTTTATGAATTGATATTGGATTACCAATACAACACAACAATCAAAATAAATGGAAATAGTCAGTAACGTAACGTTCATACCTCAATGTTTAATTCGAAGGCCCTGACGGCTTCTTTCAGGACCCCCTCCCTCTGCTCCTTTGTCAGCTCGATGCTGTTCATCCTGCTCCTGTACAGCTGCTTGAACAGGTTGGGGCTGCTGACGGCGGGAAACGAGAAGAATGACAAACCCTCTCCGTTCTTCAGCTCCAGTGACTTCTGGGCGATGCGACCCAACACCTGACCTCCGGACAGATCTCCCAGGTAGCGAGTATAAGCGTGGGCCACAAGGTACTCAGGATTTTCCCTACCAATCTGAGAAAAATGACAAAAAGAGTTTTTAATTTGTTTGACCATTAAGTGAAAATATGTTTAAAGCATCCTCAGTGATCATGCGATACAGTACTTTTCTCTACACCATACAATACATTTCCTAATTCAGGATTATTTTACTGACCTATGGTGATCATTCCAACACCAAGTTAAGCTGAATAGCTGTTATAATTGAATTTACCAATGCAATCTATTAGGGCTTTTTTACATTTAAAATCAACTAAACCTGCCAACTGCATAGTAACATTTTGTTTTAGTACCTCGTTAAATGTAAATCTGCAAAACTTAATCTTGACTTTGCCAACTGACCTTGACTTGCAATCAATATTTTGTGTTCTACATTATTGGCTGCATTATTCTTCTGTGGCCACCCAGTGGCGAGTTTGTGCGTGCGTTCCATGGCACTTTGAGTGGTGATTTCTGTACATTTCAGCTGATTCATGGCCAACTTTGTCAAACAATTATTGTAGGGTTCTATTTTATAATGCTTTGGAATATACATTTTTTAGGTTATTTTTTGAGATTATTTTGAATTTATTTCATATGTAGAATTGTAGACATGCCTGCTATTGAAGAAGATTTAGATTTTGCCAGATTGTAAGATTTTAAATAATTATTTTAAATAGGAAACACAGTTAACTTGCAATAGAAAAAACTATCTACGGTATGAGCTTTTTAAAAATATGTATTTGGTGAAATGTATGCGGTACCTCTCGGAGTCTCTGACTGTATTGCAGTGTAGCAGATGGGACAACAATCTTCTCCTTCCAGTCCGGACCGTAGAAGTGCTCCAGGTCTTTCTTGACAGACTCCAGCCGGGCCAGTTCCTGGGGGAAGTAAATTGGAGTGACACTTTCGTGGGTCGAGTTCCTGTCCAGTTCCTCCTCCAGAGCCTCGTAGATCTTGTACAGGGAGCACAGCATGAGCTGAGGGAGTGGAGAGAAATAAAATGTTAATTACGTAACACATCAAAGCAATAGCTTTTGAACTGTCCACATTTAAAATGACAAAATAAACCAATTGGTTTAAAGATGGACATTTATATCATTGTTTTTTCTGATGCTGGACACCAACAATAACCACCAAATTGACCATCAAGAGCCACAACATGTTATGCTGGACAATGTTGATCTTTTTAGGCATAGTAGTAGAAATATGACTACCGCTGCATTGGTGCGTTATTTACTTTTACATTCATGACATTTAGCAGACGGTCTTATCCAGAGTGACTTCCATTCCATTCCAATTTCAGGGACAGTCTCCCTGGAGCAACTTGGGATTAAGGGTCTTACTTAGGGACCCAATGATGGGGTTGCTGGAGGTAGGACTCAAACCCATGACCTCTCGGCCACCACCACCACAAAAATGTGGAGCGCTCTGATCTGATCAGCGATGATGACTGACCTTATATTGTGGAAGGCTGATCTGTCCTTTCTGGAAAGCCGACATCAACTGTGTGTTCTCGGCCCGGACGTGACTTTCCTTAGTCACTGCCTTTATCTGCTCAGACAGATCACTGTAGATACAGACACAACACAACACTAATATCAAGATCCAGCTGTATGCCGTTGCTTTCAGAGACTTTGATTCTCATACCTGACATTCGTACAGTTATACTCTACACAGATTATTATTTTTGTCATTAACAGCACATCACTAAACTTTGGTTCCAACAGGTTTAAAATGGTAGAAATATCCCACAAACTGGATTATACCATTGTTATTAAAAGAGTGTTAAAAGTGAATACTAAGATTTATTTCACATTTACCATTCTGTGATCTGGCTTTTCTCGGTCTGTAGATTCTGCTTATCCATTTCTGTAAGAGGAAAAACAAGATTGCAACCGTAAAACAACTTTACTGCTTTATCTTTTCAAGAACAAGCTATAGTATTGAATCAAAGGCTTAATAGTCATTGCCTAAATGTATAACAAAATATTTGTGTGTCCCTCGACTATTACATGCAGTATAAAACCAGAAAGACCCTTTAACAGGCCCAACACGTACATAAGCTACACCATATAACCACATATGACAAGTATACAATACAAATACAGTAGTTGCACTAAAGAGTAAATCTGAAATGAAACTCATATTAATGACCCATAAAGAAAACGTTTCCTGGGTTGTATCAGCAACTTCACAATGTCTGAATTACTTTTCTTATGTAATTAAAAGTTGTGGCCAACTTACTTTGTCTTTGAATATTCCTGTTTTTAGGATGCAAGCTTATTCCGGTACTCTTTCTTCTCTGTGAGATCAGATCCTCAGTTCTCCTGAGTTCTCCGGGTTTGGAGTATAGTGAGCTGAGTGTGAGGCTTCTCTCTTTTATACTCCCTCCTCGCTCCCTCCCTCCCTCTTTGCTCAGCTGAGAGAAACAGGAAAGCCTGGGAAAGCAGAACAAAGAGAGAGGGCCGGGCCAAGAGCTAAACATGACACGGCAAGTTCAGACTGCAAGATGAAAACGGGAAAGGGAGGGAGAGTGTGTCATGGTTAAGCTTGGACTAACCATGACACGGCAGATTCCACAGCCTGAAAACA
Source organism: Distichodus sexfasciatus (assembly GCA_032718565.1). Taxonomy (NCBI): domain Eukaryota; kingdom Metazoa; phylum Chordata; class Actinopteri; order Characiformes; family Distichodontidae; genus Distichodus; species Distichodus sexfasciatus. Next base: position 126,984 of record JAVGVS010000634.1, on the reverse strand, counting down.
CAGGATGGAAGGAAGAGTGGGCGGACTCGATGCTAACCGTGACTCAGTTCCTACTCTTACAGAAGAGAGAGATGTTAATATCACGACTCACAAAGCACATGACCTGGTTTGCTGGCTAATGTTGACACAATGTGGGGAAAAGTACACATACGGAGAACAAAACACAGTTTAAAAAACACACAAACGTGGCATGAATTTCGCCTCAGTAAACAACACAATGTCAAGCGGATTTAACAAACAGAGGAACAAATGATCAAATGATAGCCTTTAGTTTTAATGTGATGTCTATGTGAAGCTGTAATCTGACTCCAGCAGGGTTTTAATCACAACATGTGGTGTATTTTAGTCATTTCAGTAATTTTTTTTTTGTTGGGGTTTGGAAAACTGATCTTCAGTGTTCACTTGTGTACTGTTTGCAATCAGTGACGTCTGTTACACTTAACATACTGACTGATGATGTGAAAAAAGCAAAATGAGGCAATAACTACAGTGATTTATTCATGTGCAATTAAATGACTCCTCAATACTTAAAAAACACAAAAAGTCTGGCTCTTTGGAAGCAACATTGGGTTTTGGTGGCCTGGTGGTAGAACAGTCGCCTTTGGACCAAGAGGTTGTGGGTTCAAATCCGACCTCTGGCGTTACCAAGCATTGGGTCCCTGAGTAAGACCTTTAACCCTAAGTTGCTCTCAGGGGAACTGTCCCTGAAATTAGGAAATATAAATCGCTCTGGATAAGAGAGTCTGCTAAATGCTGTAAATGTAAAATATGAATTAGAGGTGGCCCAAAACTTTTGCACAGAAGTGTATAGATAAGGGATATGTGCATATGTATTAAGTGATGTTTTGTTCTTTCAGGTCTGGCAGTAATTCTGGTGCTTCTAGTGAAAGCTAACTACCAGTTCAAATTTGTTAATTACAACTTTGTCAACCACTTTGTCACATAGGGTGGAGTAGGATGGGATAGCTTTTCTATCAATAAATAAAATCTTAATCTTGCATTTACTCGACTAAAATAGGTTTGCTGCAAACTCTTGCAAAAGTCTGCAAACAAAAGAAAGATGCAGTTACTTCCTAATCTTTATCTGCTCTTGCATAACCCTTTAATAACTTGAACTAGAATAAGTGACCAATTCTTCCTCTCCCAGACTGCTGAGCTGTGATTTAGGAGTTGGAGGTGTGATAAAACTGTGCCTTTAAATCTGAAGCATGAATCAGCAGAACGCCCAGATGCCTGCACAAATGGAGAAACCATGAGGCAGCAGGGGAGGACGAAAGAAAGGAGGGAGGGAGGGAGGGAGGGAGGAAGGGCATCGTAGGCAGCTAAACATGAATAAGCAAAAGTCTGAATAGGGAAGGAGGTGTCCAATGGCAGCGGGACACTGATACTCGTCTGCCTTCAGCACACAAAAGCCAATGGAACTGACTCATGGCTACAGCTCTCAGTGTTTGCTCCTAATGAGAGTCATTATTGTAGAAAACTGGGAAAAAGTTTGACTGTAAATAACAGTGCTGCATTCAGACTGGAATTTGAACCTGTTATTGTATCAGCTAGTCACATGTTAATTAATTTAACGGGCACACATTTTTGCACCATTAATGAAGTGTTCCAACAAAAAACACTCTTTAAAGAAAGTGAGTGATTATTTGTCATCGTGAACACACCACAGCACAGCACAATGTGACCTCTGCATTTAACCCATCAGTGAAGGAGCAGCGGGCAGCTAACATGTGCCCAGGGAGCAGTGCTTGGGGACGGTAGCGTGCTCATGAGGACCTCAGGGGTAACTTTACTGGCCCTGGATTCGAACCTGCGACCTTCTGATCACGGGGCAAACCCCCTACCGTTACGCCAAACTGCCCCAAAGAGTGTGTGTTTTGGCAGACAAACTAACATCCCAACAAAAAATCATATATTTTTCAAAATGCCCGATCCTCCAAAGTGCTTAAAGGCATTAAGATAGAATTAATAATAACTCTTCACCAGCAGTGTTCTAAAAAGTAGTGTTTTTAGACATTTGACTTTAACTTATGCATGCTGGAGAGAAGTTCCGATGATGCTGGCAACCACTTTAACAGTCTACTGAAGGTTTTTTGACACACGATGCTGGGGCTGCTGAAGCATATGCAGCGGATTGTTAAAGCAGCTGGCAACGTCATCTGAGCGTTTCTTCTCCCGTTGCAGGAGATCTTCTACAAGCGCTGCATCAGGAAGGCCTTCTGCATCGTGCTCGACCCCTCACATGAACTCTTCACACTGCTCCCATCTGGCAGATGCTATCATAGCATCAGGGCCAAATCCACCAGACTACGCGACAACTTTTCCTGCCATCAGACTACTAAACACACTGCCTGCCCTTCCACTGCATCCATGCACAAAAGTACATTCCATGATTGTACTTGTAGTTTTCCCCACTTGAAAGCTCTTACAATATGTGCACATACTGTATAATTGAACATTATTTGTACATATTATTTTTGTAGTTTTCTCCACTTGACTGCTGTTACAATATTTGCACATATTATTACACTCTTTAAATAACGAAATTGCACATTTTTTCTACTTCTACATTAGACTTTAAAGAGATACTTTTTATTATTTAATAGACTGTTAAGAATTTCCTTACTGAACTGCTGCAGATCTTATGCACATTTAAAGCAAAAAGGACTGTGATTGTAATTTTCTCCACTTGACTGCTGCTGCACTCCCTGCACATCTTACTGAATACCGCATGTAACTAAATTGCACATTGCACATAAGACATTTTTTATAGTCTATTGTCTTGTCTCATCATTTCTGTTCTACCACTTCTTATTCAGGACTTGCCACCACAACTTTCTGCCTGTTTATTAAACACAAACTCATATGAACAGTTCCTGCCTGTCACCTACCTGCCATTTAAGACTTCTATGCTTATACATCAGTTTGCTACAAACGGCACACTGTACCTTTTCCCACAACATACCAGTTACTGTTTATAATATAAGCACAGCATTGTTCAGTGTACATTCCACTACATATTGTAGAACACTTTCACTTTATGTGACAAATAAAGAATCTTGAATCCCTACTACGAATTTCACCAGCGCTAGTTGCCCGCTGTAGCCACCAGGGACGCTGTGGCGCTCTCACTCCCTCTTCCCGCAGCGTGGCACCCCGGCGAGTAAGAAACGGCGGTGAAGATGGCGGTGACGGTAGCTTGAAGTTTCCGAATGGTAGCTCACGGTACTTTCTGTCTTAAATGATGGGGAACCGCGATGGTCGTTAAATAGTACATAACGGCAGAACTAGATTGTGCGAGAAATGTGTCAGTGTGCGCTGCGATTCGCTTGATTACTATCCGAGTTAGCCTGTTAGCACATTAGCCCGGAGCCGCCTGAATAACGAGCCGCGATTAGCCCCGGCGCGCGACCCTGGCGGATTGTTTTGTTTTGATTGTTTTGGCGCGTGCCTCTGAGCGGAGTCGTGAAGAGTAAAGTCAGTTTTGCAGTCGGATCAGTTGTGGAAGTTGTGAGTGTTGCGAGTTCTCAGCTGATGTCGCGTTGCCCTGTGTCTTTTCTAGTTTATAGAGTTCTTTTCTATAAACTTTATAGAAGCGGAACATGGTAAATTTTTTGTTTGTTGATAAAGATGAAGTGCATGACTATATAAATATGGTAACAATAAACCTGCAAGTTAAAGTGCAAAACACAACTCGCAACACTTTATTGCTAGTGTCCAAAATTTACCAGTTGGTTGTTGTTCAGTCACGACCATTAAGTTCAATATGACAGAACAAGATGAAATGTATAAACAAGCTGCAGTGTCTAATTATATTCAGGGTGTTTTCAGGAACAAAACACGTGTTAAAAACACTAATGTGTAAAGGGACGGTCAGATCAGATTTGCAAAAACAGTAATAACCAGTAGCAGTGCAACAATTATGACTGTAGTGCAAAGAGAAAATGTGTTGGTCCATATAATAAAATGTGTAACACATATCAGTCTCTCCTTGTTTAATATGATGTGCTACTAGACTAGGAGGTACTGGAGGTACACATTGTACATGCATGCCAAACTACAGACTAATAACCAGACTAATGTACCATTTTGAGAAGAAATGCCCAGATATACAGTGAGATACCCATTTTTTCCTTATATTTGCTAGGAAACTGAGACAGTAAGTAGTCTTTAATTTTAACATGTGCAAACATGCATGTAAATACTAGTCCTGGAAACTACATTTAACCAGAAAGTCTGACTCTTTGGAAGTAAATTGTGAAGAACTGGGAATACAGTACCTTTGCACAGTTGAGAAACTGGATGCCACAGCAAAGAATGGGTGTAGAAGTGCTGTCACTAATTCTGGCAAAACACAGATAATAATTACAAGAAACAGTGGCTGCAAAGAAGAACGGGTAAAAATAACAAGAAGATATTGTGGAGAGATTACACAGAGCACTACAAATGTGCATGAAAAGAATGATAGCATCAAATTGATTTTACAGATTTGCAGAACTAGAACAAATCCATCAAAAAGCTCATGAGTTTATCAAGAAGCTGTATTTGGTGACTGGTGTGGGGAATACCAAATGTGGTATGGTATTAGACCCTTTAACCAGTTACACTAAGAAAACCCAAGTTTGAGCAATGAAAAGCGTTGTTGAGGTTCTAACAGCATTATATATTATATGTCAGATGGAGGGTGAGAAGAGCCTGGTGGCTGGACGCAGTCAGAGAGAGAAGAGGAGATCTTACAAAGACCTCTTGCGGGAAGAGGAGATCATCGACGCTGAGGTTCGGAAGTCCTCGAAGAAGCGCTTGAGGGTGAGAAATGTTTTATGTCTTACTGGGATATTTTATTATGAGCAGACTGATTTTTCAGCAAAAAGAGCACTGTGCTGAGTTTGCTTTTTGTCATCTTACAAGGAGTCAGAGGGACTCCTGGGCAGCGGTGAGTTCCAAGGAGAACTGCACAAGAAGAAAAAGAAGCAGCACCATCACAAAGGTAGACAAAAATATGTGTGCAATCATATGATTAAATGAATTTACAGATCACTAAAATCATTGTTTGTTTTGTGTGGTCTAGCAAGAATAATAAGTACAAAATTCCGAAAGATCAAAATAGTAAAATCCAGAGACAGAATAAATCACTTCCTCTCTTTATAGATCATGGCTCTGGCAAGTCTCACCACAAAAAGAAACGAAGGCCGTCAGAGGGCCACAGCTCGTCCATGTCGTCCTCCATGCTGTCCAGCTCACCCCACACTGCCATGACCGCCATGGGCCTCCTGCAGGCCATCACCTCCCCCACGGCCGTGGTGCCAGAGCCCAGCCACGCCCTCCCCAAAAAGCCCTCTTATCCCCCACTGCACTCCAGCAAGGAGAGGCGCGGCGAGAGCGTTGTGACTCCCAGACCAGCCAAGAAGAAGCAGCACGTTGTACGAGAGACGCCGCCCGTAGTTGGGGAGGAGGTGGAGCTGGAAGGTGAGCAAAGAGTAGAATTAGGGCTGGGCAATTAATTAAAAAAAATTAATAAAAACTGACATGCCCATCTTCTGATTGACAGTCTTGCCCATGATGATTATTTCTGTTATTTTAAAAATTCTCTTAATATTGTCTATATGCTTTGTCTTACATACTAATGTAGGTACTAATGTACGTCCAGTCTGCCACTACATCTGTGTGTTTTCTTCAGTTATTTTAAAATCACAAAGATCTGTAGTACGAACCTTGTCAGTGAAATATTTGAACACATTTGTCACCTGCATGTGCTGACGTGTCCCTTCACTCTGCCCCAGAGCACTATGGGGGATCGTACCCGGACGACGATAGCTCCTCTTCGGCGGAAGACGCATCAGGTGGGCAGCTGGTCATCGACGATTCCTTCAGCCCATATAGCAAAAAGAACAAAAAGAGCAAGAAAAGCAAGAAAAAGAAAGATAAAGACAGAGAGCGGAAGCACAACAGCAAAGGAACGAAGAAGTTCAACACCGGTAATTAGATTCAGAATTGTGTTGGAAATGTAATATTTCCTATTCATATTTCATTAGCTGAATTTGCTTTGTAATTTAGCCATGTTTAAACCCTTTTATTTGCCTGGCTCTCTCATAACTTAGCCAACGGCGGCCCCGCGGACGGAGTGTACGGCGTGGGCCGATTGGCCTCTCACAGTCAAAAGAAGAGGAAGAAAGAAGAGAAAGCACGGTTAAAGGCTGAAAAGGTGGAATCAGCAAATTCAGTATGAATACACAAACTTTAAGTGCATAATCCTCAATACCTCTCTCTTGTTCTTCTTCCCCACAGGCAAAGAAGAAGGGCCTCACAGCATATCAGATCTTCTGTAAAGAGTACAGACTCAGCATCCTAGAGGAGCAGCCTGGTCTCGGTCAATATTTTTGTCTTTATTGAGAAATTATGAGAGATTAATTATGAGTGGTAGCTTCATTAAACTATTTAGGGAGAGAGTTATTATAGATAAAGGTAATAGTTTGACTAATCATTTGATAACAAATGATCGTGCAGACCCTCCAGGATTTCATGACGTTACGATCGCAGCTATTTACACAATAAAAACGCCTCACATTTACCTTCAAAAAGAACTAAATGATAAATGATTAATAAAAATTTCGGTTTTGTTTGCTTCATTTTAATTAATTGTTAAAGAATCATTAACTTTCATTGCAGTTTTGTAGAAAAGGTGCTGCAAAGTAAGGCACTTTAGGCTGCAGCAATCTCAAAAAAGGCCTGTGAAAGGAGGAACTGATAATTTGTAATAAACAGACAACAGACAGCGTCTCATAAATTTGCCATAATATAATATTCGTTATTACTGACTTTATTAGATTTTGGGGATCTGAGTAAAAAGTTGGCAGATGCTTGGAACCAACTCCCTGAAGGAGACAAACAGGTCAGTTTCACTTTACGAAGCTTTGTTTTTTTTTAGCACTACCTGTGTAAATGTGTTTATTACATATTTAAGATGCATATACTGAAGCACTTCTACAGAATTAGGCACAAATCTTTGTGTGGGTTATAAATCTAATGCTAGATTTTATAATTTTCCAATAAAAAATATTCAAATCTTTTGGTTTCATGATACTGTTTTCTAGATATTGTCATTCATTCATTCATTCATTATCTGAACGCTGAATCCCAAATGGGGTCGTGGGGGGACCAGAGCCTATTCAGGGAACGACCCTCGGCAGGCGTCAACACACAGCAATGCTAGATATTGTTTTTAATAAAATAAACTGTAGATGCTTCATGAAGGAAAACAATCAGTTAATAATCAGATTTTTTCTGAGTGACTGAGTGTGTGTCCTGTTGCTCTCTCAGGTGTGGAGGGAACGGGCCGAGTATCTGCAGCACAAACAGGTGAAGTCTGAATCCTCCACAAGTAAACACAACAAACACAGCCAGCCCAAACCTGCCAAAGACACCAGCAAGCTCAAAGGTTAGTCACCTGAGACTAGTGATGTTTATCGTAGCTGTTATTAGTAACAGTTACTGTTGAATTGGCAATTTATTTATTGTTATATAAAAAGGCCACCGTTACATTTACAAATGAATGTCATAAAGGGAGCTCTGTACATTTCCCCAAACTCTGATAAAGGTTTACGGTTTTGAAAAATTCTTTCACTGTTGCATTCAGAAATAAAACTGATCATATTCCACATGTAGCTACAATAGCACGTGAAACAAGGACTGTCACAAACAAGGTGTTTTTACATTAACAGTGCATGACAGCTTTAACAGTGACAACTTTAACTTGCACTGACAAGTTATAACGACTTTTTAAAGTGCTCCCCTTTTCCTCGACCGCTTTGTCAGTGATGCTTTAGCCCAGTCACTTTAACAGTTTTGGGATGTAATAATCACCTTGTTGCAAATGTAATTCAGAATTCAACAGTGAAAGAATTTTGAAAATCATTCAAGATTTGCCAAAGTTGCTAAAGTACAAACACGCTTTCTTGACGCTGTTTAAAAATCTACATTCTGGTTTGTATTTGTTCTAGATTAGGTGTACAGTGTTCCCCGCGGCTCAGTTTTGCTCCTCGTCAATAAAACGAAACCACTCTTTCCTCTCAGGTGGTCACAGCTCACATCCCCCAAGTACAGTTGCCAAGCCAACGGCGACCCCGACGGTGATGGCAAAGAGGGCGGAGCCTGCACCCGTGCCCTTACAGAACGGGGCGGTCCTGCCTCCCATAGCCGAGGCCCCGCCTTCCTCCTCGCTACGAGACCCAGACGTGGACCCCATCGATGCTGCTGCTCACCTGCAGCTGCTGGGCGAGTCGCTCTCTCTGATTGGCCGCAGGCTGCAGGAAACCGAGGTACGGCACGGAGGCGGAAACAAACTTGTTGCTAATGTTGGTCGTGGGTTTGGGGACGACTGCTATGAGATAAGCGTTGTTTTAACCATGATATTTATAGTCAAGTGTGTGTGAGTGAACAAATTCATTACAACTGTGCAATTTTGACCAATGAACTCACATCCTTATTCAGGCGCCACGCCGGCTCTCCGGCGTACCGACGTGGCTGCCAAAAAAATAAAATAAATAAAAATCAGGTTCGCCCAGTGATCTGACACTAGATCTGAGAGGCGCAGCTTTCACTCTCAACCACGCCAACAATAGGCCTACTAGCCAATAAGCCAATCAGAAATAGGGAAGGGGTGGGCCTTGGGTCTTGGCCAAACAGTTTGATGCAGATCCAGCAGTCGCTGGAACGCAAACCGTAAGTCATGGACAGCACGTTCATGAAGCCAGGGGAAGACACCAAAGATGTCGATAAAGGCATAAGGAATAAATGGCGCTGGGCTTGGATAGAGGAGGTGGGTAGTGACGAAAAGCCCTTCGGAAGCTGGTGCCAAAAGCTCCAGCAACCAGGAGCATGCTTCTGCACTTTTTGCGCAAGGAAGCTGCTATATGGAACTAGCGGGAAAAAAGGGCTGTCACGGCACGAATTAGACCCTAGTCATAAAGCAGCAGTCCGAGCAATGCAACACACCTCACGTTTGCCGGGGGCAACAGCCACGGCAGATATTCCACCCTCAGTGACCAATCGCGTGGCTAATTAAAAAATTCGCTTGTGCTCCTTCATTGCTGAGTGTGACCTGTCATTTACTATCGCTCATCCACTCGTCACTTTATGTAAGAAATTAGCGAAGGATAAACCCGCCCTCGCACATCTGTCCGTCTCGAGGCAGCATGCGAGCTAGCAATTGTTGATATCAGGAATTAAAATTTAACTAGATGAATATCCAATTTCTGATATCAGGAATAACATTTTAAGTAGATATAATTAAATTGTAATCATAACTAGGCAAAACTGAATTGCTGATATCAGAAATTGGAATCTTAAGTAGTTAAAATTCCAACTAACACTGAGATAAATGAGGAAATCATTTTGAATCTCACTAGCCAAAATAGAATTTCCGATATCAGGAATTGGCATTTTGACTAGTTCAAATTGAATTTCTGATATCAAGATTTAGCATTCTAACTAGTTGGAACTGAATTTGTGATATCCTCTAAAAATGAATTAAAGCTAAAACGTCTTGCCATACCCTGCTCACCTGCCGGGCATGGAAAAAAGTTCAGGCTCAGGATTTTTTTTCACTATCAACCCTGCTTATTACATTGAGAAGACACAGGAAACGTGTGTGATAAAAACGCCTCACGTTTGCCTTCAAAAATAACAATTATTAGTGATTAATAAATATAATAGTGGTTTTGTTCCCTTAATTTAAATGAATTGTTAAAGGATCATTATAAAGGGAGACGAAATCGCAGAATTTTCTGCAGCTTGCTCCTGCAACTATATTGCAGCAAAACACCTAAACACACTGCAACTTTCATCAGAATTTTTAAGAAAAGCTGCTGCAAAATCAGGCATTTTAGGCCGCAACAATCTCAAACAAGGCCCAAGAAATCCTGGAGGGACTGAATAACTTGCTCTCTGTTTTGGTTCAGGAGCAAGTAGATAGGGTTACCGTTAGAACAGTTAGTAATTTCAGTAGTCTACCGAGTATTGGCCGGGTCGATTATCGGGGGCCAATATTAAGCGTTTTGCAGATTATCGGTAGGTGTTTAATTTTGACCATCAATGATATTAAGTAATTACAAGGTGCACTGCTGTGGCCATGGCCATACGGCTAGGCACGTTCCGGCACATAACATACACCACGACCAAGCGGTAGCAGATGGTTGAAGGCAAGTTCACAAAAAGTATCTGCCAACCAGGAAGTAAACATATTCCTACTGAGTGTCCAGACTCTGCACAAAGTGAAACGAAGTGAAAGTATCATAATCACTTTGTTGCTAATGTAATTCTGAATGCGACAGGTAAAGAATCTTGAGCATTGTTATGGACAAAGCAAAAGTTTTTGACTCGCAGTGTAGAACATGAGCTTGTTTGACTTTGTGTTGTCTCTAGTGGCGGGGAGCCTAATAACAAGGCTTTATATCAGTGTTGTTTTAAATCAGTGTTTGCAGAAGTGCTGCTACTGATGGTGACTGAGTTTACAGCACTGACGCTCCCCTACAGACGAAACAAACGTAATGACATTAATTACTGAACACAGGTCTGAACATGAATCCTCGTGATTTGGCTGAAAGGATTAACTAGTGTTGATAACTCTATAACTTTGTGTTTGTAGGGTATGGTGACAGTATCAGGCTCCCTCTCTGTACTGTTGGACTCTGTGCTTTGTGCACTCGGTCCGCTGGCGTGTCTCACCGCTCAGGTGCCCGAACTCAACGGCTGCCCTCCTCACATACTGGTAACTCTCTCTTCTGTAACACTAATTCCAATACTGAAATTTACAACCTGGATCCAGCTATAACTAACTTTATCAACTAGCAAGATAGAATTCACTAAAAATGTAGAAAAGTTTACACTTTTTCTTATTACTAGGGTTATGGGTTATGTCTATTTCTAACCCCAACCCAACACTGTAACTGCTATGATAACACTAAATTAAAGAACTTTTTATTACTCATAATCAGGGCTGGACAACAGAACTCAAAATTCAAATCACTATATTTTTGGATCATATGTTAATATTTATTACATAGGAATATGTTTGGCATTTATATTCTTCTAATATTTGAATATTCTGATCTGACTGCACAATAACAACTTTATATGACAGGCTTAAACAAAATATACACATTAACCGCATATAAAAATGACCACGTGCAAGCCAGTTATCTGACTGTACTTATACAGTGACTACTACTTAAAATGTAAAAATGAAAAGGTTTCAACATTTTCTTTTCTTGTTTTGTAAACAAATGAGCCATGACAAGAACAACAATTCAAGTGACTATACAAATTTTGTGAAAGACATTTCTATCACCTGTTGTTGACTTTAAAGATTAAACACGCTGAGCTGGAGGTAGTTTTTTAGGATGCATCACAACCTGCAGGAATGATGCACTACACGCTGCGCTTGGTGGAACCTGTTCATACATCACAATAGCCTTATCTAAATCCTGCATTAAAAATATCATTCATGCAGTGGCATTTGATTTATTGCCCAGGCCTATTTATTAATATTTTTAAAATATATTGTTCCAATATCCTCTGTGATTATTGTGTCTAATTCTCTTTTCTCTCTCTATCTCCTCTAGTCAAACACTCTGGACAACATAGCCTATGTCATGCCTGGACTCTGAACTCTGCCGGACCGTCTTTAACACACACTACACACACATTGTCCCACCCCGCACCCCTCTGTGTTTTAAGGACCGTAGCCGGTAGCTCCTCATTTTGTGGCCCCTCGTTGGGCTCATCAGTACTCCGGTTTTTCAGAAAAAGGAACAGGACTTGAATTGCACATTTTTGCACTGGACAGACCACAGGATAATGTCTACCTTTTAACCTGCTTCTTAATCCATTGTCCCATTTTTATCCTCTATCCCGTTGATTTTGTATTTCTGTTGAGTGTGTTTTTGTTGTTCTATCCATTAAAAGCCTTTTAGTAACCTCTTTTAACTGCGGTGCTGCAAGTCTTTATTTGAAGCAATGCCAAAACTGTACAACTCATTTTAAAGCTGTGTTACAATTAGAGACCACACCGATCTAATACTTGGATCGGTATCGGTCTGGTAACGACGCTGGATCAGGTATTGGTAGCATTGGGACGATCTGTAAATGTGCACACCCTCAATTGGCTATATATCAGAAGTGGCAACACCAGCTCTCGCTCTGTGTTCCTGATGGTTTTAGTGCAGCAGGATTAGGGACCGTCACAAAATTACACAACTGTGTTTAAAGGAATCATTTTGAGATGTTTTTGTAATAAATAATTTAGCATATACATATGGGTGTGTAATTATTACATTGTTTAGTTAAAACAGTATTCAAGTATTTCTATAAGCACAACAGAATAATCTCAGTCATGTATTCAGATTTTTAAAATTATTTTCTGTTAAAAAAAACTCAAGAGACTGTATCAGGTTTGCATTGGATCGGCAGATATCCAAATGTACAATATCGGTATCAGACATTAATAAGTGGTATCATGCCATGTTTAGTTACACTGATTACATTAATGCAAATTTCCTTAAATGTAAGGAATGTTGCAACAGCTGTCTTCCTGTTAGACCACTACCTCAATCCAACAAGAATCTGAAAGGCAAAACAGACAGAACTTGAGTGGAACTTGTTCACCTCCAAAATGTCACTGAAACCTTACTGTGATTGTACAATACAATGTTTAAAAGATAGATTGTGTTTTTACATCATGTTTGACACTTTTTAAAATTAATTTGCTTTAAGAGTATACCACGGCACAAAAATGAAATATTACCTGACGATAGTCAAGTACTTAAGTCTCTGTAACTACTATATTAGATCTGTAGCTTGTTTACATTTAGCATATGTTAGATGTTTACATTTAACATTCTTGCCGGTATGGCCTGAAGGTCTGCTCAGGTGTGTCTGGGTTTCAGGACGATGTGATACAAGCGCTCGATGGCAGTTCCACCTCCGCCCAAAAGCAGAATGTGGGGAAGCCAAGAAACAAAAGCGGTTGTGAATCTGTTCATGCCAAGTGTGTGTGTTCATTCTGTATTGGTGAGTAAGCCGGTAGGTGGAGATAATTTAGTCTCCAGGACACACAGCGTTGTTAGAACATTGGAAGGTTTAACCTGCTGGTGCTGTTGCTGTGGGATGACACACCTCCAGCCAGTGAGAGAGAGAAAAGGGTTGATATAGGAGGTAGACGTATTGGCTTTGGAGCTAAGGAGAAACATGGATTTGGCAAATCAGGGTGAGTATTTTTTAAAAACTATTTTACTGATTCAAAAAAATCTTTTTCAGACACAATGTTTGTGTTAACAATATAAAGTAAAACTTATATTGCATCTTTTCCAATGTCAATAAATGAATAGGTTACCTAAAAAATGCATAAATGTAAATATCCATGTGTAAAAATAAAGTCTGATAATGTTCTTTCATCTTTCATTAAACTCTTAATGATGTTCTGTGTTGGAGTTCTACGTAATTTTTCCAGCTATAGTTGCCAGGAAATCTATTTTAAGAACTGATCGAGAGAATCGGCGACATCGGGCTGACTGTGTAAGGTTTAGAGATGTATAGAACGTTTTTGGGATGGTGTGTGTTGCTCTGTGTGGTTATATGGGTTCATTAGAGCCATGTGGAAACTTACTGAGGTGAAGGCTGAAAAGCAGTAGTAGTTAGAAAATGGTGAAAAATAAGTCATGTGAATCATAAGACGATATGTTTAACAGTTAATGACAGATGACATTCCTAAAAAGAGAGAGAGTGTGTGTGTGTGTGTGTGTCAATCGGCATGCTGTGGGTTTTAACACTCACATAGTTCCTTAATTGAATGCTGTTGAACAGGTCAGACGAGGTGTTATATATGGGACAGAGAAAGACTGTGTATGTGCATATAAAGGAAAGAGATTGAGGATGCAGAGCTCGCATGTCTCTAAAAGACACACCTTGATTGTGAGATAAATTCTCAGACACAGAGATGACAGACAGCACCTATATTTACGATGATGGTTTTCCGTCTTATGTCTTGCTTAGAGACGCTTCTGACTAGGTCAAAAAGACGGTTTTTCTTCGGTGTTGGGTATGAGCTCAGAGTCCTAATGTGAGACAAGCTGATCAAAAGATGAATTATGATGTGAGATATGAGGGTGTGAGGAGATATGACTAATGAGCTATTAAATTCCTTAATGATTCCAGCATTAGTCATAAGTAAAAAGAGAAAAGAACGAATGGAATTGACAATCAGCGTACATGATTAATATTTTCTTCTGCGTCTGTCATGTAAAATGAGGCTTGTGTGCATTAGAGCATTTACATTTATTCATTCATTCATTCAGTCATTATCCGAAGCGCTTAATCCCTATTGGAGTCCACGGATGCAGGCGGTGGATCAACCGTGGCGGGCACCAATACGCCGCAGCATTTACACCAGCAGGCATAAAAGTTTGATATAAAAAATGACGATTCTACCTAATTTTCCCCTGATGTTTAATTGATTAAAATGATTAAATTCATCTTCTCTTTATTATCATTAATAATAATTTTCTTGTACTTATTAAGCTTCCCAAAGTGCAGACAATCAACACAGAAAGCAAAACATAATGGACATAAAATAGAGAATGTGTGAATTTAAAAATAAAAATTAATTTAAAAAAAGCAACGCACCAAACTACAACCCCAAAAGTAAATCATGCAATTATACTGTTTAATTTCCTATCCTTTTAGCGCCACAGGCTTAGGGAGTGTGTCAAAATGACAGAACTGTGCTTAAATATTGAATCTTGTATATACAGTCAGCCCTCGTTTATGGCGGTTAATCAGTTCCAGACTCTACCGCGATAAGTGAATTTCCGCAAAGTAGGATTTTTTTTATTTATAAATGGAATATTTTCGTAGTTAGAGCATAGAAAACCTGTTTACCACCTTCTAAATACGGGTTTTAACATTATTAAAGCCTTCTACACATGAAATAACACCCTTTAGTCAGCATTACACTCGTATTACCCAATATATTAGACAAAATAAAAGAAAATAAGACATATTAGACGTTACAAATATCATATTATTATTATACATTTAATTACACACAGTACGTTTAGGAGCCATCGTGGGGCTTAGATAAAAGTTCTCATAAATCGCAAACACTTACAAGAGCAAAGATGCTTCCGATGCGTAGCGATGTAGAAGCGTGTATGAGAGAAACGAACTTAGGTGAGGCTGAGCCAAGGAGTGGTCGAGCGGCTGCACCTGGCGTTGAAGAATTAACAGGGGTGCTCGAATACATAGGTCTACAGTCCATACGCACAGTAATTTTAATTTTAATTTTAATACAGGGGTGTATAATTGACTCAGACAACCGAGCGTGCGCTGTATCATTTTCACTGTCTCGATCAACTTTTTAATGAATATATTTGGGGGGAAAAAAGCGATAGAGTGAAGCCGCGAAAGTTGAAGCGCGAAGTGGAGAGGGACGACTGTACTACATTATTTATTCCTAAAATTAGGAATGAATGAATGAATGAATGAATAAAATAACATCTCAAAAATGCTTCTGTAATTTTGTGACGGCCCCTAAACCTGTGGCACTAAATTGATCAGGAACACAGAGATTATGAGTGAGAACTGCTGTTGTTTAGAAAATTAAACAGTATATCCACCGGATTTGTTGTTGGGGTTGTAGTGTGTTGCGTTGCTTGTTCTGCACATTTTCATATCAATATGTAGGAATTAGCGCGAAAGACAATAAACCAGCTTTACCGCAGTGCCTCTTCTGATGCAGAACCAATTGAGTGTACACACATTTACAGATCGGTTTCACAGATCGGCCCAATACCACCGATACCAAATATCCAGATATCTGAGTCGATACCGGACCAATATCCGATCCACATATCGGCTCAGACCCATGTTTAAATATATAAATAGAGAAAGTGTGCTATAAGAATCCGTGTCGTTTCCTTCTTTTAAGAACAAAAATAATTCAACTTGGTGATAATAACCAAAACTTCACTTACCACTCTCTCCTCCACGTCCTCCCAGAGCTGCGTCTGATCCTGGTGGGTAACATAGGATGTGGTAAGACCCTGACGGCCGACACGCTTCTGGGCATCAGCTCCCCATCCAGCCTCAGCCTGGCACCATCGCGAGAGTGCGAGGTGCGTCGCGGTGAGGTGGAGGGCCGCAGACTGGTGGTCGTGGAGACGCCGCGCTGGTACTGGAGCGGTCAGCAGGTGGAAGAGGGTGTGAGGCGGGAGACGGAGCGGGCCCTCGCCCTGACCGCACCCGGACCCCACGCCTTCCTGGTGCTGGTGCCGGTGGGTCAGTTCACCCACATGGAGCAGCGCCTGCCCGAGCAGCTGGAGCGGGTTTTTGGGGAGGGGGCGCTGGCCCACGCCCTGGTGCTGCTTACCTGCGGGGATTACCTGCTGGGCCGCGATGAGGAGCAGTACGTGAGGAGAGAGGACGGGCTGATGGGCGTGGTGGAGAAGTGTGAGGGGCGATGGCATGTCATCAACAACCGCCGGCCACATGACAGACCGCAGGTGGTCTCTCTGCTGGAGAAGGTGAGAGAGGACGGGGGTATGTAGTTGATTGTTGTGAATATGAGCCAGTTTATTGAAAATAAATTAACAATTTGTAAATTTTAATGCCAAACTGAAATCTTATAAACTCAACATATATCATACATCAAGATTTTGCAGTTATATATTGCAATATATTCATTAATTATAGTTGCTTATTATATAACTAATTATATATTCATATATTAATAATTTTACATTTTTAACATAACGAGTAAAAAAGGTTTAACTTTGGTAAATGTTGATCAATTTTCACATTTCTTTTTGTATTCAGAATTACATTAGCAACAAAGTGATTACTATATTGCCCAATTTAAAGACATTAAACGTGCAGCTACAATATCCTGCTAAACCCAAACATTGTTGCAAATTATTTGAAGCAAAGTGTCACTGATGATGCAAATGTGCATGCTTAAGGCTCATGCATCAATATTATGAAAATATAGTTGCTTATGGTCTTATCCAGTTTACTGAAAATTAAAGAATTCTATAAATTATTTCTATAAATTAAACATCAATAAAGTTAAATCTTACAAACTCATTGTATAAAATTATACAATTCCAAAGTTTTGATTTCAAGACGTCAACATTTTGCAGCTGTTTTCATATCAGAACCATATCATACCATATTGTTTATTTCTCACCTTTTTGAACCACAGTCATCTGCTTCGTTAAAATCAAAACTTCTTGATATCACTTTCCCTTATAGCCATTTTCTCTTCCACCATGACTACACCTCTTAACGCAAAGCCAGGTCCAAAAGCCATAGTAAAACAAGTTTGATGTGGTGGAGCTCGAGCGTCCTGACCTCAACTTTCGTGTCGAATTGGAGCGCTGATGTTCCAAAACCAGCATCTGAGTTCTGCTCATACAAAAAATCAGTATCTGATCTCACAAATGCTCTTATGTTAAAGCCTCTGACTGGTATAGAACAGTCTCTGAAATCTTATGGCAGTCCTGGAGGCCAAATCCCTTTTTTGGTTGAGATGTCCAAGAAGCTCATACAGGTGTGAGGGTCATGTGTCTACTTTAAGCCATGTAGCAGAAATTCATCTAGATCCTGTTTCACCAACATATAGAGTGTTGTCCAGACTTGAACTTAGACGCTGTTGTACACGGACCTAGACTTATTTTCACTTTCCACTTTCGCAGTTTTTCTGTCTGTCTTTACTACAGTCAATGCATGTAGACAGGGAACACAGAAGTTGTGTGCATTTCAACTTTTATTTTATGACGTCTTTAGAAAAGCTCTTGATTACATTTTTAGTCATAAACCATCATTTTTTTTATTAAATGAGGAAACATTTTACTATTATTATTCAGTTGCATGGTGAAATTAATAATGAACATTGTTGAAACACTGTTTAATTCTTTTCTACAGTCAGTTAACTGCGTTCTGACACTGATTCGGCTACTAGGCTACTTCAATATATATGGCACTGAAACTGAAAGCATATTAGACATTATGATGTTCCGGACCGGAAAATGTCCTCTAACTGGACCTTTCTGAGCTTTGATTGAATATACATGATCTAGATATTTCCAAACTTGTTTTTATCCTTCTGGAAAGTTTTAGACGTCTTACCCTCTCCCACAGGTGGAGCAGTTGGCGCAAAGCAGTGGCGGCTGTTACCTGCAAAGCGCCGTCCAGAGAGAGGTGGAGGCTCGCGTCCGGGAGAAGGAGAGGGAGCTGGAGAGGAGGTACAGCTTCCGAGAGGAGGACAGAGTGGAGCTGGATTACAGTTCTCCAACAAACACGCCGTGGAATGGAGGGAGCGGTAGAGGCTCTTTCAGGGGCCGACACAGGGAGGAGACGGAGGAGGAGAAAGTGATCTTACAGCAGCTGGCCAACGGGCTTCACTCACAAGCGCCCCAGTCCACCGCCGGACACACGCCGCTACACAGAAGTTCGGGTTATAAACTCAATAAAGGTGCTTAGAATTATATATTTTTCCTTCTTCTTCTTTTAAAAAAAACCACTTTTTAAAAAAGGGGCATGAAATCGTCCATGGCGTTTTAAAACCACTGTCCGACACTGACTGTGGTGCCGTTTTGTCCGCAACTGATAAAAATAATAATATTTCGTATTTATTCACCGTAAGTCAATAACTCTAGCAAATATTGACCAATTTTTACATTTTCCTAATCGTGCCCAAAGTGAAAATGCTAAACATTATGTAAAACCTACGAAAGCTGCTAGTGAGCGTACAAGCTTTGCTTAATGAACGAATATCGAAATTTAAGACTAGAAGAGCACAAACGTGCATTTTAAAACATTTTTAAAGATTTGGATACAACCTTGCACAACTACTCGGTTCAGAGTTTTCAACTTTGGTCAGTTGGCAGGAGTGAAATTTTCAATTTTCAGATGTCCGAACGTCGGCGGCGTTAGCCTAACCCTAACTCTAACCAGTTGAGGACGTATCTACATTGTAACCATACAGAAATGTTTTAATAAAGGATATTTTTCTTACCTTAATAATCGTTGATTTCACACCGAACCTTCACCTATTGGCTCTGAATAACTTTATAACAAAGATGATCGACGGGCAGACGGACGCTACTGACGTAACGGCGCCAAATATTTTCAGCGAATCAACAATCAGAGAAAAGCGCCTAGATACCGCGCGAGACACATTACCTGCAGCCAATCAAAGCAGTGGTCCACTCAGGAGTTTAGTGATGGGAATTCCGGATCTTTTAAGAGAGCCGGTTCTTATGGCTCGGCTCACTAAAAAGAGCCGGTTCTTTCGTCTCCCAAGTGGCTCCTCAGATTTTTTGTTGCTTAAATTAATTTATTACCAAAAATAATGTAAAGTTATGTGTAAAATGGACTATTAATGTACAAAATATACATTGTATCAAATGTTTATTATTTATATGGCTTATTATACTCAACATGGAAGAGCGGTGCAAAAAATAAATATATTTTTAAGTACAAAAACAGATACCCATCTCAATTTGACAAAAAGATCCAATCTTTGATTGTATGTGTAATATTTATAAATCTTTAACTATTTACAGTGAAGTGTTGTCTCTGTGGCGTTTCTCTCTGAGAGTGTGTGCTGTGTCTGTGTCTGACTAGAGCTCGTTTCTAGTGATTCGGTAATAATTTTCTTGTCTAGTCTAGTGATCAACTCAGCATATGAGTAAACAATTTTAAAAACTGTAATAACTAGATTTGGCGTGAGATTGATGTTCAACGCCAATGCGTAAGAGTTGGCAACCCTGATGTCAACGACGACGTGATCCGCTAGTCGACTTTGTGTGTGTCTATGGGATAAAGGGGTTTAATGAACATTCTTTATACTTTGTAGTTGCAAAAACGGATATGTAGAACATTTTATTGCTCACAAGTTGTCATGTATCGATTATATGAAATTTGGTTTATGATGATTATCATTTGAAGTTACACTTAAGATGTGATGCACCATTTTGTTATTCTAAATGGAACGGTAAAAGAATTTTGCAAATCAGTCAATATTTTCATTTTTCCTGATTATGAAGAGGAACAGTTGGGAGGCGTCACAGGATAAGAAAAAGATTTTACATGTTGTAAATAAGTCTCTGTAGTTGCTATACCATGTTCTACAAATGCATGATTACAGCATTTAAGTTGTTCATGCTAAAACTAATTCCAAAGAGAAAGCACCGTTTTCTGCATTATGCTTTCTTAATATATCTCACTTTTGTGCCTTCATTTTGTCCATCACTAGAGGGAGCCATTCTCAGTCAAATAACAGAGAAGTCGGAGGTCAGAGTCAGCAACAGCAGCCAAAACTTCATCACCACCAGTAAGTCATCTTGGGCAAAATACAATCTGGAAGTCAAACTTTTTAAACAACCAGTATTTTGTAATTAAGTAGTGTTGTGTTGATATTGCTGACAAATTTTCATTTTTAACACGCTACCCACTTGATATTTAATGCAAACACTTCATACTTTATAATAGGCATATGTTCACAATTTTGAGTTCCTTATTCAGCAAGAAAATTTCAAATCTTTGATCCATTATCACTGACCCTGAATTACAATATAAATCAACATACATTTGTTAGATATTTGACACACTACTACATGAAAACTATTGTAATGAAATTGAGTGATGGTCATCGCGAACACACCAAAGCACACAGTGCACCACAACGAAATGTGACCTCTGCATTTAACCCATCGGTGAAGGAGCAGTGGGCAGCTAACAAGCACCCGGGGAGCAGTGCTTAGGGACGATACCTTGCTCATGAGCACCTCAGTGCTACCGGCCCTGGATTCGAACCTGCGTTCTTCTAATCAGCAACTGCCCAACAGTTAGCTAGTGCATTTAAAACTAAAGGACAGTGTTTCTGATTGGTGTTGAATTTGCAAGAGTGGCATCTGATAAGGTACTGTGCCCATGTGGCGCATGCTCTTTGCATCACAGTATGCTCTTGGCAGCTGTGAGCTGGAGTCAGAGGATGGAGTTCACCTTGGCCACGATAAAAGCAATTTTGGATTTTCATTTTTACTTGTTCACTCAATAAACTTCTAGTGCTCAACAAGAATTTTAAAAATCTGTTTATGAAATCATTGAAAAAAGTGCGGTGTGAAAAACGTTGGACTGGTCGTGTATATTGTGAGTACATCGTATGCCATTATGAAATAGTTTTCAACCAAAATTTCTTCTGACTCTTTGTAGTCCACCATCACATCACCTCTGCTTCTGAACCTGCTACCGCTCCACTTCAGATCTCAACTTCATCGTCCAGCTCATCCTCGTCCTCCTCCGAGATCAGGCTGGTGCTTCTGGGTCGGGCCGGCTCGGGGAAGAGCTCGACCGGGAACGCCATTCTGGGTCGAGAGGAGTTTAAAGCGCGTAAACGTGACGTCTCCAGTGTAGTGACCCAACAGTGTGCCAGAGGGACGGCAGGAATCGGATCCAAGCAGGTCTGAACCTCTCCATTCTGCTTTACTATGTCATATCAGAGATGGGCAATACGATTAAAAATATTATCACAGTTATTTTTTAAAGGTACTGTTGATCTTGATATTTATTATGAAATCGTCATAAATCATCCATCTCTACAATCTACAAACTTGTTTTAACGTTTGTTAATGTGTCTCAGCTGCTGGTGGTGGACACACCAGACTGGCTCAGGTCTGGCTGTTCCCCGAATGAACTCAAAGCCCATGTTTCGTCCTGCCTGGCGCTGTGCAGCCCTGGCCCTCACCTCTTCCTGCTGTGCGTTCCCGTCACCCGGCCGGCCCACGACACCCTGCAAAGTTTGGGCTCCATCGAGGCGGCGTTCGGGCCCGAGGCCGTGCTGCACCGCACGCTGGTTGTCTTCACCGACTCCGAGCTGCTGAACGACAGAGCTGGAGCTCTGGCAAAAGGAAAGGTGGAGGAACACATCGCCTCCAAATATCCCGAAATGCTGGAGCTGGTGGAGAAGTGCGGCGACCGTTACCACGTGCTGCAGCGAGGGAGCGTGGAAGAACTGCTGCAGAAGGTGGGGCAAGCGGTGAAGGAGAGCGGAGGCGGTTACTACGGGGATGGCAGCCTCGGAGCGAGGACCACAGTGTTCTGTAAAGATAAAGGAGGTGAAGAAATAGAACGAGCGGCGTCATCCGGTCTCCATTCCTTGAAAGAGGAAGATGAGTCAGAGGAGGCGGTGCGACAGAAAAACGAAGAGGCAGAGAAAAGCAGGAACACTCCTCCTCCTCCTGCGTCCTCCTCGATCTTACGCTCTGTCCTTCGCTTCACCGGAGAGAAGGCGGCGGCCGGCGCTAGGCGAGTTCCCAAGCTGGTAGCAGGAGGAGCGCTGGTCGGAGGAGCAGTGGGACTGTTTTTTGGAGGACCTCTAGGGGGCGCCGTGGGGGCTACGGCGGGCACTGTGGCTGCCGAGGTGGGGAGGAGAAAGTACAGCAAACGCAAGACTGACTGATGGGGTTCTGGAAAAGCTTGGACTATGTTTTTTTTCCACGATGTGAACTTCATCAGTAGTTTAAAAAAGTTCACATCTTAAACATGAACACGTTCGTTTTTTGGCTTGTTCTTACATTTTTAACTGGTCGTGTAACATTAAAAACCAATGACCTGATCCTGTCACCTCAGATGCTGTGAAATGTTTGTGTCCAGCTGGTATTTTTCCAGTGTTGCACTACAGATTGTGTGTGTGTGTGTGTGTGTGTGGCTCTTGGTGGCGTGTGACCCTGGCCAGAGGAAGCGCTCCATGTCATCGGGGATGTTGTAACCGCCGTAACCACAGCAGGAATGATGAAATCCAGCAGGTGGCCGAGTGCTGTGCCAGCGCCGAGGGTGTGGTGCCTGCAATCCCACAGTCCTTTGCGCCGAGGGCACGGAGGGCAACGGGGGGGGGGAGGGTTGTACGTCATGGTGGGGGTTATCTCTACACCACAGACGACCCCCTACTGCCCACTGGGGCCTCCTATGTCCCGTATCAGAGCCCAGTGACGGTGGGGTAAACAGAGTCTCTCAATCACTGAGACGAGGGCATTAGTGTCATAAAAAACCCACATGTGGTCCAAACCTAAACCACACCGTCTCAAGTAGGACTGGGTGATTAATCGAAAATGAATCGAAACTGACATTCTGACTCTCTAATCGATGTAATCTGGACTATGCTGATCTGTCAGTACTTTCTCCAGTGCGTGTTCACGTACTCTTCGCTTAAAAACATCCCACCGTCCTGTGATTTCTCTTCAATAACTAAAAAAATACAAAAATAATACTTGAGCACTTTTACAGTGCAAACCTTTTTAGGGAACTACGAGGATAAAAAAACAAAGAAAAAACATCCAAAAATAGAATAATCATTCATTAATTGTATTCAATTCAATTTTATTTATATAGCGCTCTTAACAACAGGTATTGTCACAAAGCGCTTTATATAT
Organism: Distichodus sexfasciatus; assembly: GCA_032718565.1. Lineage (NCBI taxonomy): Eukaryota > Metazoa > Chordata > Actinopteri > Characiformes > Distichodontidae > Distichodus > Distichodus sexfasciatus. The sequence continues at coordinate 103,501 of JAVGVS010000634.1, read as the reverse complement.
ATAACCGGCCCAAACCCCCAACAAGCAACCTGAGGCGAAAGTGGCAAGGAAAAGGTCCCTCTAGCAGGAAGAAACCTTGAGAGGAACCAAGACTCGGAATCGGACCCCATCCTCCACTGGGCGACCGGGTGCGTGAACATTTCATACACAAGTAAACATTTGTTCAAGATTAATCGTGAATTAATCATTTTTTAAAAAGTGAAGATGTAAAAAATAGTCCGAAAGACGCTTTCGAATCCCGACTTGTTGCCGGGGCCGGTTGCTAAGAGGTAATCAAGGTAATATGTAAAGCGCTTTGTGACAATGTCTGTTGTAAACAAATAAAAAGGAATTGAATAAATATGTTCAATTAATCGTGATATTGACTTGAGATCATATCGCCCCGCACTAGCCTCAAGTTAGAGTGTACACTGTGACCCGTGTAAATAATCTTAGCAAATGCTGACCGATTTTCAAAATTCCTTCACAAAACCTTGTGAAATGGCAAATTATCACAAACAGTGATATTTATGTTAACTATACACAACATAAACGGTGAAAAACATTTAGGACCAAATGATCCCTTTTTGCAACTGCAAATTACGAGGAATTCACAAAACGCCCCTGTTCGCCAAAGTTATTACATTGCACAGCACAACTCGTGACTAGAGATGATTCGACACATGGATTGGATATCGGTCGATAACGACTCAAACAGCTGGATCGGGTATCGGTGGCGTTGGGCCGAGCTATGGACTGATCTGAAAATGCGTGCACTTCATTACGCAGGGGAAGTGTTACTGCGGTAACAGCTGGTTTATAGTTCGACGTTCCCCCTAATTCCTACACACTGATATGACAATGAGCAGAAGGGGCAGTTGGTGGCGTAACGGTAGGGTGTTCGCCCCGTGATCAGAAGGTCGCAGGTTCGAATCCAGGGCTGGTAAAGTTACCACTGAGGTACTCATGAGCACGGTACCGTCCCCAAGCACTGCTCCCCGGGTGCTTGTTAGCTGCCCACTGCTCCTTCACGGTGTGTTCATAATGACAAATAATCACTCACTTTCGATAAGAACAAGCAGCGCAACACACTACAACCCCAAAAGCAAATCACACCACTAAACCGTTTACTTCCTTAACGACACCAGTTCTCGCTCGTGATCTCGGTGTTCCTGATGGCTTTAGCGTGGCAGGATTAGGGAGCGTCGCCAAGTTACAGAACTGCGTTTAAAGGAATCATTTTTGAGATATTAGTTATTATAATAATAAATAATTTAGCATATACATATGGGGGTGTAATTATTACATTGTTGTAGTTGGAAAACAGGATTTAAGTCAAGTATTTCCTTAAGCAGAACAGAGTAATCTCAGACGCGTATTCAGACATTTTTTAAAGCATTATTTTCTGTTTAAAAAAGACTCGTATCGGATTTGTATCGTAGCGGCAGATATCCAAATCGGACATTAAAAAGCGGTATCGTGCCATGACTACTTGTAACAACGCCTTGCAAAACCCCCAAAATGGCTCAGACCCGTGGTTTGGTTTAGGTGGCCGGGGGCTCGGTGGTTGTTGAGATTGGTCCAGTGTTGCAGGATTATGCAAGTTTCCTCTCTATTGTGCCGTTTAGGATACAGGGGTTTTTGTGTGTGGGTGGAGAGCGGGTGGGGGAGCTTGTTTAGGCACTCGGTGGTGGTGATTTTCACCCTCTTCTCTTTTTTTTTTTCCTTTCCCACTACGCGTTTTCGTAAGCGAGTTTCCCATCGCTCGAGCTGCTCCAGGATGCAAGCTGGCTGTCGATGAGACAGCACCAACCGAAGCTACTTCCTGGACACCTGATAGAGGGGAAGGGGAGCTGAAAGTGACGGGACCAGACTACAAATCTCTGACCTGTGAACCCTTGACCCCTCCGTCCCTGACCCCAACTCTGACCCCACCCTGTGTCTGCAGCTGTGTCGATGAGGGGGGGTGGTGAATGCAATCGTGGCCTGTCAGAAAATGAAAACAAATAAAAATGGGCCACCGTTTTCCAGTTCTCACGCCACTGTCATGGATAAACTATGTCCGCTTACCGGACGCTGTCTAGTGATTTTTTTTCCTCCTCATCTTTCGAGCTCCGCTTGCTAATGGCTCTGTTATTTCTGCACTTGTTGTTGCATTTGGCAGTTTACCGTGATAAATCTTTCATCCAAATCACACGACGCCCTGACAATATTCCATCCGCTAAACACAACAGAGTGGACGCAAGAGAGATGGACCCGAGTTGGAATGTACACTGTTACCCTAACTTCACCAAATGTTGACCAGTTTTTAAAATTCACTGTTGAATTGCGAAATGAAAACTGAGTTCAATTTAAGAGTGATTATTTGTCATTGTGAACACAGCACAGCACACACTGTGTTTGACCCATCCTTAAAGGAGCAGTGGTCATCTTTTTTGGTGGTGCCTAGGGAGCAGTGCTTGGAGAGGGTACCTTGCTCATGAGTACCTCAGTGGTACCTTTAATGGACAGGGTTACAAACCGGCAACCTTACGATCACGCGGCAAACACCCTAAGCGCTAAACTACCAACTGCCCTTAATGTTAGCGCCAACAATATTTGCATAGTAGATTTTTGTGCTGACAGTGTTGAAAACCTCACTTCCAGAACGCTGTTGCTAAGTTACGAAAAGCGCCATCGGGCACTTCCGCGTTCGATCCTATTTCACGAGTTCCTTTGAGATCGGTAGTTTAGCCGACACAAAAGAGATTATCTTTACAATGGAGAGAAATCACATCTTGGCATTAGCGGCAGCGTTGGAACTAGTTAGCTTGTCCAGCTGCGCCACGTACGCTGCATTGTTGTTAGCGAGTTCTTGACAGCGTACGCCCCGCCCCTTCCTCGATTTTGATAGGCTAGCAAGAGAGAAGTGACATTGACGAGCCCAGCGCTGTTCTAAAAGTTTAACGGCTTTCAACGTGAAGCGTTCTGAGCGCTGCGGTAAAACACTGTCTCCACCGACATTTTTTTTCCCCGCTGAAGACGTTAAGTGCTGTGAACGCTGAAGCTCATAGGATTTGTTTTAAGAATACATGCCGCCAGCGGGACACAGGACCTATAATGGCACGGGCGTCGTAGTGGGACTGACTTAACAGGGCCTTAAGTCGGGGGACGGCCCTTGAGAAGTCGAATTTTATTTTATTGGAGGAGGGGGGGCATTATACCTCTGTAGAATGACACATATATTTCAGAATGCAATAAAGGAATTTAAAAATTTTTTCAGCTTTTGCCAAAGTTACAGGCAAATGTACTCAGATCCCCTTTTTGTTTCTGCTCTTTCCTAAATTTAAGTCCAAAGTTTAATTTAGAAATTGCAAAACAGTTGTTAATTAACGTTTTATGCTAATTAGCATCATGTGTTGGCTTTAATATTAGAATTTTTACTTTGTGCACAACTAAGAAATTTATCGTGCTGTGCAAAAGTCTTATTTTGTCATATTTTGTGTAGGAAAATGAGACAACAGACAGGGAACAGTCTGGCTTTTCGAAATGCAAAATATGAAGAAATGAGCAGTGTCTCAAGACTTTTCCACAGTACTGTACATCGGTACCTCTACTTGTTGAGTACCACATATCTATGTTACTGTCTGTAGATGAAGACGAACCAAAACATTCTCAGAAAACTCTGTTAGAACACTGTTAATTTAGCATTCAAGTCAGGCTTTAAAGTTGCCACTTTCTAGAGAAAAAACCCACACATGCACTTCAGTTCGTAGTAAGGGGATGTCAACTAGGGAACGACAACCCCAGAATTTCTATTTATTCCTGCTGTCTATGACACAGAATGTCACAATGTCATCAAAATACGGTAAGTGTTCTCCTTCTTTCTCCTGACGGGAAACTCAAATGGAGAACTTGCCGATGGCAACGCATCACAATAAGTGTGAAACACAATCACAGTCGACAGAAAGGATTAATCCGTCAAATCTCCTCGCGTCACGGCCCGAAACCGGACAAATCACCAATGTCCAATTAGAAGGTGAACACACTGCAACCCAGAAACGTCCAAGAGGAAGCATCTTGGTAATAACACCACAAAAATAAATCACACACACACACACCACTCGCTCTGCATTTTTCCAGCAACTGTTCCTCTTTGTCAGTTTTGCCATTTCCCAGAGCACTCCGGCATTCTGCTACGTCATCGCTGGTATCCGCTGGCCGTAACGGCCTGCATCTGTTCCTTCATCTTTTCCATCATCCCGCCGCTGACGGCCGTCTTAACAATCCCAGAGTTCCGCGGGCCCTCCTCGCTGTCCGTGTCGCCATAGCAACTGGACCCAGGTGACGCCGTCAAAGCCACAACGGAATCGGTGGAGTCTCTGTTGCGGAGGACTACGGAGGCGGGTGTCAAGGGGTGAGAACCGGGCGGAGGAAGAGGAGGAGGAGGAGGAGGATGGGCGGCAGGTACGATCCGGGAAGGTGAGGTGGTGTCCGTGGTCAGGACCAGATTTGAGGCTCGGCCTCCTTCCCCTACGTCCGGGGCGTCCTGCGTGGCCCGGTCGCTGGCCTGGTCGTGGAGCAGTTTAACCAGGAAGTTGATGTACTTCATGGCCAGCCGCAGGATCTCGTTCTTGCTGAGCTTCTTGTCTGGAGGGTGGGTGGGGATGAGCTTGCGGAGCTCGGAGAAGGCGCCGTTGACGTTCTGCTGCCGCCAGCGCTCCCGGCTGTTGGTGAAGACGCGGCGGGCCAGCTTCTGAGGAGGACCTGAAAGAGACCTGGATGAACGTGGTGGGAAACACATGCATACGTAGACCACAGACCGAGTTGCTCTTTACAGTGAGAGTTAACGTGCATTTAGAAGATGGGGTTAAGGGTCTTGCTGAGGGGCTCAGTGGTGGTACTGCTGGATTTGAACATAGAACATTTTACATTTATATTTACAGCATTTAACGGATTCTCTTATCTAGGAAGACTTTCACTGAAGGGCGTCAAATTGCACTCAAATTTGGTGAGAATGGTCAGATCTCAATGCGTTCTTAGATGTGTTCGAACGTGTATCTAGAGCTGCCCGCTTGGGATCGGGTTACCAATGATGCATGTTATCTTCAGCTGTGAACTGGACCAAAGACCTCATCGGCTACTACTGAGGGACAACTCGGTCAAAAAAGAGACTTCAGTATCGTTTCTCATAAATTCTTTCACAGTTGCTCTGAGATTTAAAAATGCAACAAAGTGATATTTTATCAGCCACTGCGCCTTAAATGTGTAGATACAATACCTTGCGAAACCCAAAAATTGCTGGACATCGTCTGGTGCAAAGCATCACTGACAACACGATCGACCGGTGGCATGTGAGACTTGATGTAGCTTGTAGCTGCTTTAAACATGTAGCTACAATATCTTGTGAAATTATCACAAACAACAACAATTTCATAATCAATACATGACAACTTTAACACAGAGCAATCAAATGTCAACGACCAAATTCAACAACAATTACGTTTCTGTAACGGCAGGTTACAAAGAACGTTCACATTTCCCCGCCTTTCACCGGCACATACAAGAAGCCGCCAATACCACCGCTCGATTGCGTCGTCAATGACAGTTTGCTCCAGACTGTGCCACGCGTCAATCGAACACGGTTTCAGATAGTCAATGTCAAGCAATTTATATTTGCAAGGCTTTGTAGCTAAAGGTTTAAGGTGCTGTGGCAATATAATAATCACCTTGTAAATGTAATGCTAAAATAATTTAACTTCATTTGCCGTAATCATAGGAGAAGCTACAGAGCTCCCTTTTTGACTCACAGTGTAGTTTGAGGGTCAGTTCTAGGGTTAAAATAAGTTTCCAGTGGAGCTCAACCTCACACTTTTACATACGAACATAACTGCACACACACACTGAAGGTAGACTGTCATAACTTACACTCGGTAAGATCCAACTCGAAATGTGACGACGGCCTTCTCTTTACGCGACTGTTGCTGAAAATACCAAAGCCACTGGATGGACCGAGAAAGGCGCTGTAAAAGAAGGGTGACGCATGATGAGAAAAAAGTACAAAAGTATCCGATATGGACAGTATGGAAATATTTACAGTAATTTTGGACTGTTAGTAAATGTAAGAAACTGAGATTTTGCGTTTTCGCTTTTAAAAAAAAATCACGTCCACACAAGCACGTTTTCAAAAATATCTCTGTCTACACGCAACCGCAAAAAACGCTGTCAAAAGCATGCCTTGCATTGTAGATGAAAACCTAACGTAGACACGGCGCATACTGTGACGCGATATGAGTGGCGCACTGTGTGACGCGAAACGGTCCGTTTTTCAAAATCTTCGTTTTTCTTGTCCACACCTTCAACGCAGAAACAGAGTTTTCAAAAATCGCCACTTTGGCCGGTGTTTTCAAAAACCTCCGTTTTCACTGATCCAAAACACTGTTTACGTGTGGGCGAAAGGCCAAAACGCATAGAGAAACCTCCTTTTCAGAAATACCCGTGTACGTGTGGACATGGCCTTAAAGCTAAATGATTTACATTGTTTATTTTCTTAATGATCCATTGTCAAATTAGCGTTGTCTGCGGTTGGGGTTAAGACCACCTACACGGAGACCGAGACAACACCAAGACTCTGAAGGGGAGAGACTGAGACCGAAAACGAGACTGAAAACGAGACCGAGGCGAGACTGGAACAACGCACGTTTTACACCACAAGACGAATAAGTGGAACATGGGCAGCCTGAACACCCCTCAAAAAGAGCTGAACAAAGCAATCAACATACACTAAGCAACATTAAAGATGTTTAGTCCATGTTTCTCTCTTACATATCAATAATGAGGAAATGGCTTCACTGGAAGCAGTTCAACAAACTGATCACATCAAATGTTAAACTCAACAAACAGTGATCAATTGAAAATGAAGAAAAACGTAAGTTGTGGGTAATTTGGAGCCGATTTGAATTCATTTTGGCCTATAAAATGAGCAGATTTTGGTCTTTCTGGAAGAGAACTACATTTTTGCGCATGACGGCGTTCCATATGAGAGTCGCGAGCTCTAACGCGTGTGTTTACATCATGAATAATGTAATTAATGCTTTTTTACGCAATTACTTCAGTTTTTGCTAAAGAAATAAAAGTACTCGAGTACGTCTTTACTGTAGTAATATTTATTTACTACACTTAAGTTTGAGTACTTGGCTAAAATAATACTTGTTTTTTTTTCCAAGCCTTATTTTAGTGTAAAAAGTACTTAAAATAACACTTAAGTAAAATAAATGAATACAAGTACTAAAGTGGTTCACATTCATTACTGGTCTTTAGCTGAGCTGCCAGAAGGAAAACCTGGAAGGACTTTGTGTCATTCGAACTTTCGCCCCCCGCCAATCTAATCAAACAACCAAGCCAGTTAGTTGCAAGAAATTACGCAATTTAACTGATGTTTCAGGAGGCAAGAAATCCATAAAAGGCAATTATCCAGGATTTGATGAGTTGCTGAGCTCTGATTGAACAGATGTGACCAGTCAAGCCCTGACTTCATTACACTCTGATCGGCGAATGATCGAGGGACAGGAAATAGATCTTCTCCAGGAACGAAACAACAGGTTGCGAGCTGCGATTAGGCGGCAGATGAACTCTAGTTTCGTGTGTGTGTGTGGAATGGAATTTTCTTTTTGTATTTTTGTACGCGCTATAAGCTCATTTTTGCATTGTAGTTTGAGGTGAGACAGTGTGGTGTTATTGGTCTAGAGCGAGGTGGAAGACGGACGTGTTGTGCAACGTGTCACTGGGTTTGCTCGTGGGGGAAGCAGGTGCTATTTTACATTAAAGGTCGTAAGCATGAAGAGCGGTCGTAAGATGACCACTCAACACCTTTTGATGATATAAATATGAACAATCTTTGGAGAGATTACTCATGTCAGGTTAGGGAGCTCTCTAGGTCCTGCACATGGATGTATTCCTGCGGACTGACTTTGTACTTCTCATTAATTTACTGATAAACCTCAAATATTAAATATATTTGAAGTAAATAACAACAAAAGCTAGTAAATCCTGGGGCTTCTGCATAGTTCTGGTTCTTTTAGCTTTATTTATAATTTAATTATTGGTAGCACCTTCATATTTTGGCTGCGTGCACCCAATTTACTCAATCCAGTTGTAGTACAAACATCACTCCGTCGCTAGTGTGAGGTTATTTTTACACCGGTTATTTTGGGTCGACTGGTACGCAGAAGCTGTTATGCAACAGTGTTTCCATCAATATTAATTTGAAAGCTATTCTTCGGGTGAGATTTTATTTGTTTGTCTTTCGATGCACAATAGTTTGCTGTAAAAAGGGCAGCAAAGCCCTCTGGGAAATGTGGTGGAGAAAAAGAGGGAAAGAATAGCGAGGGAGAAAACACAAAGAAACCATAATAACGTTCTGCTGATGCTGCTGTAATAGTAATGAACTGCAGTTGGAGGCTGCGTTGTTCCAAAAGTGGTAGTGAACTGGTGCAGTCTATGCTAAATATTACTTAGTGTTGAACACATGTATCTTGATTTATTTTCAGGTTTTCGCTCCTCACTCGTAATTGTCTAGTCTGGACATTTATAGAATATGAAATGGAAAACCAGTTTTTTGAAAAAAGTCATTTCAATTCCCCGTGTAAGCAGGATTAGTTGTTATTTTTTGTCTGCTTTCTGGGTGGTTTGCGCAGCATATTTTCCAACGCGAGCTCTCTGACCGCTGCTGGAAGTGTCCTCATCTGAGAGAATTTCAAACACGCAACCATGAAACGACAACAGTAACACGCCGTATGAATGAACTAGTTCACGGTCATGTTTTTAGGAAACGCAACTCAATTCCAGTCCTGGAAGATCTGGTGAATGTGACGTCACCGCGTGTTGTGTGTGTTGGTGCCGCACTGAATCAGACAGCACACGCTTCTGCGGCATTCCTTTTCCCAATTATCAACCGATCGCTATGATTTTTGGTCTATGACGAGTTTCACAGCTTTCCTACAACCTTCTACAACTTCATGGTTCAAGCTGCACAAGGAGTTGTAGTGGAGACAATAAGAAGAAGAAAGAGAACGATTACACGAGGGGTCCATAAGCACTTTGTTACACGACGCGTCCACCGTGATATTGTGATGCGACTCTCATGTGGAACGCCATCTTGCACAAAAACGTAGTTCTCCTCCAGAAATGAGTCAAACATGAGTTATAGGCCAAAATGAGCCCAAATTGGAAAAAAAAAATTTCAGTTAATCAGAAAATATTTATTTCCATTTCCATAATGTTAGAGTAAAAAATATAGAAAAATTGAAACAGTTTGGTTTATTTAAAAAAATGCTGCGAATGAAAATGTTTTTTAATTTGATTAATAGATGATCCTTCGAAAAAATAATCAGCAGATTAATCGATAAACTAAATAATGATTAATAAGTGATAAATAACTTTGACTTTGATTGGACAAGATGCAAACGTCTTACCTGTTAAGTAAGGGGTGCCCGGGCAGGTACTGGTGTGGCAGCAGAGCACCTGGTGGGGGCACGGCGGTGGTGGGATTTGCCCCCGAGAGCGATGCCAGCTGGGCAAGCCTCAGCTCTCCCGGTCCATGGGGCAGACTGGGTATAGGGTGCAAGGCGGTGAGCTGGGGCACAGGCATGGGAGGTATGGGGGGCATGGGGGGTTTACTGTGGGCCAGGCTTATCACCGGGATGTTGGGGGGTATCGGGACGGGCGACGTGGACGTTGGGGAAGAGGAGAGGACGATAGTAGGGGTGGGGGTGGAAGCGGCGTGGGGAGACACGGTGATGCGAGTAGAGGCCGGGGGCAGGACGGGGGGCGTCGGAGGCTGAACTGCCCCCGCCTCGTCCTCGTCCTCGGCATCGATGGCGCTCTCGGCAGGTTGGGATGCAGCAGGCAGCGTTTCCGGACTACCGGGATTCGTGCCGGCGTCGCTTTCCTCGCGGTTAGCCTCGTTAGCCGTAGGGCTGCTCCTCCTCCTACTCCTAGAGGATGGCGAGGAGGTTTGGGGAGGGGTCAGGCGGTCAGATGCCGAGGGAGAGGGGGATGAAGAGGCAGGAGGTTCAAGCTTCTCCATCATGGTCCTCGCGCCTTTTCACTTTTCCGTCGCCACGTCTGGGGCTGGATCTTTGCCTGGCGTGTGTTGGGTTTTCCGATGAGGCACTTAGAGAGGACGCTGAATGTTGGTGCGCTTTTTGACTCCGAGATAGAGGTCAGCCGAGACTTTTGACACAAGGATTTTTGCTCTTTGTTAACTAATCTGTGCCAGTACGTCCAGGAGTGGGGGCGTAAGTCACAGGTTTCATCATGATATTCTAATCGATTTAATCGACGATACAATGACGGCCGGTTTCACACAGTTTGCTTTTGAATTTGATTAGAATCAGTTCAGGAGCAGGCAACGGACATGAGACTGATTTTACACTGATTTAACACTTCTACTCACATCAATTCCCAAAAAGCAGCAAAATATTACGACATTTTTATTCCTGAGCTCTGAAAAACATAAAAATAAATCTCCTGTTCAACATGAAGTGAGATGTCAGCAGGTGGGATGTCTGATCTGTGTTTTCATTATGGATCGATGTTATTGTTGATGGCGGTGTTAACAGTCTATGTATCAATGTAGCTCGATGTGACCCCTATCCAGAAGTTGACATGGATCATATCACTCGAGAAAGGGTCAAGATGTCGCAAAGTCAGTGATGCTGAGTCAGTGGAGTTTCTGAAGCTGACCAGAATTCAGGTCAACCCGTCTAGCCAGACGTTCGGCGCCGTTTCCGTTTCTCTTTTGCTTCAGACACCTTTCGGAGGTCTAGACGACTGCAACAAGACACGAGAACAGCTTCAGTAAATAAACTCAGGGCCTGTTTGCACGCATGTTGATATTTTTATGAACACATTTTTTAAAGATTAATTTTTTACAGCTTTTACACAACATTCGGTTAAAGTGGCTAAAACTCTTTACGTCAAAACAAAAAAAACATAAAAAATATCCACATACGTGTAAACAGCCCCCTATCTAGAGACAACACAAGATACAAAGCTGATCATTTAGGAACCTTTACTAGGTTTAAAAAGTATGGTTTTTTGTCTGTAACATTTGTGGATCATCAGTGTCCAAATCTAACAACAAAGTGTCATGAGAAAAATTCTGATAATTACATAAATAATTAAAGAAGGAAATATAGAAAATGCTAGAAATTCTATATTCTAAAAAGTCTATATTCTTACGAACCACTGGGGGTATATTACTATTAAAAGAACTAAAATATAAATGCAAAAAAATTTAAATCTTTCTTAAAATGTAAAAAGAAATAAAGAAAATAATTAAGGAATTGAAATTTAAGTGTAATTAATTAAAGTTTGCTTTATATACAGTACTGTGCAAAAGTTTTAGGCAGGTGTGAAAAAATGCTGTAAACAAAGAATGCTTTCAGAAATATAAATAATGATTGTTTATTTTTATCAATTTACAAAATGCAAAGAAAAATCTGAATCAAATCAATATTTGGTGTTACTACCTTTTGCCTTCAAGCCAGCATCAATTCTTATAGATACACTTGCACAAAGTCAGGGATTTTGTAGGATTATAGTCATTATATTATTTTGTAGTCATCATATTATTTTGTAGGATTATAGGATTATAGATCTGTGGTTAGTTCTCCAAGATGTTTGGAACAACCTACCAGCCGAGTTCCTTCAAAAACTGTGTGCAAGTGAACCTAGAAGAATTAATGCTGTGTTGAAGGCAAAGGGTGGTCACACCAAATATTGATTTGATTCAGATTTCTCTCTTGTTCATTCACTGCATTTTGTTGATTGATGAAAATAAACGATTAACACAAAATAAATGATTTTGAAAGCATTCTTTGTTTACAGCATTTTTTCACACCTGCCTAAAACTTTTGCACAGTACTGTATTATTAAAAATACAATTTAAACACAGATTAAATTGTTAAAAAATAGTTCATGCTCTAAATATTTTTCTAACCCTACATGGTGAATTTCTCCTTCATCAATACAAAAAAGACACAAAGAAATTCTTAATTCAGGGGCAGTAGCGGTTGGGAGTTCGCCGTGATCAGAAGGTCGTCGGTTTGAATGCCAGACCGGTCACGTTACCACTAAAGTACTCATGAGTAAGGTACCGTCCCCAAGCACCGCTGCCCACTGCTCCTTCACAGATGGGTCAAATGCAGAGGTCACATGTCGTTGTGGTGCAATGTGAGCTATGGTGCGTTCACAATGACAAATAATCCCCCACTTTCACTTTCCACAGTGAGCATATTAACAGCCTGATCACTGAGAATTTATTTTGCACTCAAAATGTGTCCTTATTGTTCATAGCAGCCTACAAGTTACTGAGGTACTAGTTCTGCTGCAGCTTTGTTCATTCTTGTTTCATCTGCGGAATCAAGCAAAACTATTTTTGGAATTTGTGGCAAAAATGGGCCGTGACTTGAACCGAAGTTATAATTACAACTCATATTTTTTTACAATTTTTAAAATATCACATATTACACATCAAATTTCCACATTAACCCTCGATCTAGTTATCATTTCGACAAAACAATGTGCTGCCTTTCAAATGATAACTTCTGTTTTTTGGAGCTTATAAATAAGTGGGTACGTACTGCTGACAGATAGATTTGCCCGGACCTTGAGCGACTCACGGCGCGCTTTTGCAATTCAGATCCTTCCTCCTTTCTGCTCTCCTCGTCCTCTTTCTCAAATGACCCTACTTCCATTCACCGTGTTAGTTCCCTCTTTCTTCTGCTGCTGCTTATAAATATTCCTTATCACCACGCTCTTCATAGCTGCGGCTGAAACCGTGAAGGTGTGTTTTAAAGTCTTTATCTCATCCGATGAGCTGGACTCGCTGTACAACGTGTCAGACTCCGAACAGACTAAGCAGTGATTCTTTTCTACTAATTTAGCCTGCACAGATATGCTACATCAAAAATTCATTTAGGGACACCCATTGCTACTGAACAATAAATGTTCAACAAGCATCAGTTTTCTCCGTTCACTGGCTTGGTAAGATGTGGTTGTGAGTGTAAAAAGTACAGGTTGCTATTCTTTATGAGCTAATGCAGCTGCAGGTCTGTGAAAAATAAGAACATTTTAATATATAACTGCAATTCTGTTTTTATAGCAGCTAATCCACGTGTTATACTCCAACACCTATACACCTGATGGTAAAATTATATATGTGTAGTTTCCAACTTCCAGGTTAGATTTAGATCATTTACTCCATGAGAGAATAAGATGATAGATGAGATAATTTACTCCAAAAATTTATGAAATTTTTAAGTAAACCTGGTAAAGATATACAAGAACATTGAGTATATTTTACACAGACACAGAGCCACCAATGAATCAGCTCTGCATGCATATATATATATATATATATATATATATATATATATATATATATATATATATATACACACACTGCCCTCCAAAAGTTGAGAAACGCCCCTGACAAAGTGGGGGTTTGGACGATATCAGCATAAATCCTCATCATTTTTGGTGCAAACACATTAAAAGTAACTTGACATTTATCTTTTGGATACCAAGCAATAATCATTTTTATTTTGATTATTATTAATATTAAGTAATACACATGTCAAAGTCAGACGTGCCCCTTTGCCAGCTGTGATGTCTGGTTACTGGTTTAAACTTGGCCCAGGTTTATAAAACATTTTTGGGTCAGCGAACCTTAATAGCTGCAACAATTGACTGGTTCACTGACAGCTCGGACGCCCAGATTATGCAGAGCTGTAATAGCTGCTAATGGTGGATATTTTGATGAATCCAAAATGTAAGTATTTTCTATGTATAAACTGTTTAATAAACTGTTTATGTAATAAAATATGTTTTGGTAGTCTGTGTCGTCCCTTATCAGTGCAACATTATCACAAATGAAAAAGGATTCATGGCAATACTGTCCAAAATCCCACTTTGCGTTTCCAAACTTTTGGAGGGCAGTGTATATATACTTCAAACCTTTTTTTTGCACTTCAGATAATGTATGTGTGTGTGTGTGTGTGTGTGTATGCGTGATTTTAGCATCATTTAATACTCGTACTAACTAATATGATATTGTTATGCTAATATATAGGAAAAGCACAAACTATTATTTAGGTGACAACAAAAACATAAGTTTATGCTTAAACTATTCTTATTATAATTAACCAATATTTAAAATGATTGTGCATTTTATTAAACGGTCAAATCTGTTTAGATTTAAACCCCAAGTGTTTACGGTTATCAACAGTTTGAGCCTAAAATTCAAATCTAAAAATTCTAAATCTAAGCGGACAACAATAACAATTCCTTAAAAATGAGAAAATGTTTTGCTTAAAATGGTCCCTATACAGTAGCTATGGAGCATGTGACTTTACCCTCGTCTGTGTACACAGCTTCATAAGAAGAATTTAACCTGTTTACCTGTATATATATTTTCAAATGAAATATTGATATTAATTTAGTAAAGACAGATTAAACTGCTACAAATATGCATCATTGTTCTAAACGTGTTTCTAAGATCACATGGTGAACACATGACGAATATTGGAGAATGTAAAACAAAAAAAATATTTTAAAAAAATCTATGAGTATTTGAGGTTAAATGCAGGAGTTGTTAAATAAGTGCTGCAGTGTCTACCTCATAACTGTAGAGAGATGGCTGTCAATAAAGTCCACTTCCTTAATAGCCTCATTGATAGCTTCCTTAAGGTACTCACCATGTTTGCGGACAGAACGCTGATCACACCCTCACACACACTCGCTGCCTTCTTCTCTACTGCTGTGGGTGTGTGTGTGTGTTCTCCAGCACGTTTTCGGCGTCCCCAAACCCCACGTCCTATTCCATCACGCTTTCCATTTGCTCTGCGCTAACTTTCTTTCTTTCTTTCTTTCTCTCTCTCTCTCTCTCTCTCTCTCTCTCTCTCTCTCTCTGTCGGTTTTCCTCCTTTCACGTCACGGCTTCTCGCCTTCCTGCTCCTTCCCTTCCACTTTGCGAGTAAGGGCAGCTCGATGGTTTGAGGGGGTGGCAAAAAAAAGAAAGAAAGATCGATCGATCTTGGGGACAGCTCTTAAAAGGAATGAGCAAATTAGTGTTGGTGTTGATTTAAAATGATGGGGGGATGAGAAAGTGGAAAACGAAAATAAATAAAAGGGGATATGAAAGTTGCACAGGATCCAGGGTTTTATAGAGAATTGATTGTTATTGGGAAGTTAAGAGCAAACGGACGCGATGAAGATTTGATTTCAGGCGTCACTCTCTCCTCCTTCGCTCCTTCCTTTCTCCTCTCTTCCTCCTTTTCCATCTCTCTCACTCTTCCTCTCGTACCTTTGTGTCCTCCTCTCCACAGCAGACATGGTGCTCCAGTTGGCTGCCATTTGGATAGGGACGTATGGGACTGGAGAGAGAGAGAGAGAGAGAGATGAAGTGAGAGAGAGAGAGAGAGAGAGAGAGAGAGATGAAGTGAGAGAGAGAGAGAGAGAGAGAGAGAGAGAGGTGGGGTGGGGTGGGGGGCAGTTTTCCGCTCTCTGCTGGACAGGAGGATGTACTCGCACAATATGGTGAACGCTGATAAGAGACTCAAAAACCGCCTGCGGACCTTAGATAAGGAAACATGCTCCCAACACACACACACACACATACAGGTCTCTCTCTGGTCAGTCCTAGATTCTAAAGGTTCTTGGATCACAGCTAGAAGGAAGCTGACTTTACATCACAATTGAATAACACCAAAGGCATCTCACACACACACACACACACGTGCACAGTTCATCAGACGTACCAGTAGGTGTTTTCATGAGCAACACTGCGCTCAATGTAGCCATCAAGTGTTAGAATTTTTTCCTGTGTGATGGGAGTTTCCCCGTCACTTTCCTGAAAACAAAGTAGATTAAAAGGGATTCGTTCAAAATGACATTTTAATATGCAAAAGTAAACAATATTATAGATATTAAGTCTATAAAGATTACAAATTCTTCTTCCTCTTGTTTCCCTTATTATTATTTGTAGTACCAATATACAGTAGTACTGTATTATTATATATTCTCTCTCTCTCTCTCTCTCTCTCTCTCTCTCTATACATACATACATATATATATACACACACTGTATATAATCTATATACACTACCAGTCAAAAGTCTGGACACATCTTCTCATTCAATGTTTTTTCTTTATTTTCATTACTATTTACACTGTAGATTCTCACTAAAGGCATCAAAACTATGAATGAACTGTGTAAGGGCTATTTGACCAAGAAGGAGAGTGTTTGCACCACATGGCCTGGCCTCCACAGTCCCCTGACCAAACCCAATTGAGATGGTTTGGGATGAGATGGACCACAGAGTGAAGGCAAAAGGGCCAACAAGTGGTCAGCATCTGTGGGAATTCCTTCAAGACTGTTGGAAAACCATTTCAGGTGATGACCTCATGAAGCTCATCGAGAGAATGTCAAGAGTGTGCAAAGCAGTTATCAAAGCAAAGGGTGGTTATTTTCAAGAATTTAAGACATAAAATACGTTTTGGGTTATTTCACACTTTTTGTTTACTACATAATTCCATATGTGTTCATTCATAGTGCCCTCAGTAAGAATCTACAATGTAAATAGTCATGATAATAAAGAATAAAATATTGAATGGGAAGGTGTGTCCAAACTGTCGACTGGTAGTGTATATATATATAGACTGGAGGGTGAGTCAAGTTAAAGTTAGAAAAAATGCCACCAGTAATTAGGAGGCCGAATACCACCACTGTGAAGCGTGCGAGTTTTGACCATGACTGACGCGTCTGCCGACGTAACAATGTCAGTCCAGAAGCTACAAAAATGTTGGGTCGACTGGAAAATTACTCCAAGCAAGAAGTGCAGGCAGTCGTCCGATTTTTACACACTAAAGGTGAGAATCCATCAGAATCTATCCGAGGTGTACAGCGAAGGTTGTATCTGTGAGGCTCAGGTGTACAACTGGGTGGACACATCCTCCTTACTGTCCAGATTTGGCGTCATGTGATTTCGTGGGTGGTGTGGTCGTCGATTCGAGACGGATGAAGAGATGAAAGAAGCGGTGCATAAGTGGCTGCGAGGAGAAGAGGAAAACTTTTTTCCTGCTGGAATCCCGGCATTTCCTATCAGATGACGCAAGGGCATTGAGAAGTCCGGGGACTACACTGAAAATCAGATTTGTTCATTTTCCAATAAATCCCATTTTCTAACTTTAGCCTGACTCACCTTCGTATATAATGAAGGAAAAAATAAAAGTCTAGTCGTTACACCATTTAAAACGAGCAAATCACAGTGTAAATAACCAAAAACAAGCCCAATATATAAAATATTTAATACTAAAATACGGTTAAATAAACTGTATAGTGAAAGTGAGTGATTATATGCCATTGTGAACACAGCACAGCACAACATAAAGTGACCTTTGCATTTGACCCATTTGACCCCCAGTGTTTGGGGACGGTACCTTGCTCATGAGTACCTCAGTGATATCTTTACCGGTTCTGGGGTCCGAACTTGCGACCTTCCGATCACAGGGCGAACATCCTACCGTTACACTACCAACCCTATACACACACACATATATATGTGTGTGTGTGCGCGTCATGGGGGCTCACACAATCACACTTTCACTCACACATTACGGGGCCAATGTTGCCCGTGTTGGTGGTATAATCGTAGGATCTTCGCCCCGTGATCAGAAGGTCAAGCTAATTCTGGACCGGTAAAGTTGAGGTACTCATGAGCAAGGTACTGTCCCCAAACCCTGCTCCCCAGGCGCTGCCCTCGCTAGCTGCCCACTGCTCCTTCACGGATGGGTGAAATGCAGAGGTCACATGTTGTTGTGGTGCACTGTGTGCTGTGGTGTGTTGAAACCCACGTGAATTATTATTATATTAATATTCTGGAGAAATATCTTCATGCTAGTCAACGAGTGGATTTACCGTAAATATTGAAGTAGAGCGGTCAAAACAAAAACTTTTAACATTCTGCTGGAACTGAATTCCTCACATCAAGAAAGTCACGTTTTTAGGATGGAAAGGGTAAGTTTTTCAGCGAAATTTATTGACAGCAGTACAGTATAGACCTTCCACTGTTTCAAAACACTAAAAACAAAAAATCCAAAATTTTACCCCACACAACATAAGCGGTCGTTTTTCTCGGAAACCTCCGTTGCGACAAGTGACCGGTTTTGCCGTGCAGAGTCACATATATAGTTACACCTCGGATTACATCATTGCAAAAAGCAAATTAAAGTGTAAGTTCCCAATAACAAGGCTAATCATAATATCACATCATAAATGTTTAATGCATAAAATACTGTAAAATGTGTGTATGTATATATATATATACACATACATATGCAATAAATTGGATACAGTACAGTATTAAAGAGAAAGGCTGTTTTAAAGAGAAATGTAAGAATTTCTCCAAAAAGTATGAAAAAAGCCTAATTACTAAAGAACTTGCTGTATTTCTGTGACGACGCCATTCAAGGCGTTTTGCTTTGTCTATAGAGGGTCTAGGTCACATTTTTAGGGGTTTATTAGGGGATTTATTGGAGTTAAGTCGTTATTCAACTTAAGTTACATGTCCCGGAAACAATTAACAACGTAAGGCGAGGTATTACTGTAAATATTTACTGACCTCATATTGAAACTACATCAACTGACTTTTCCAATTTCTAATATTTTAATTTCAAATGTCCTTATTTGCCTGGAATTTCCTTGTGACTCATTTTATTCCCCTCACACTTCATCACAACTTATTTATGTAGCACCCACCACTGCTAATCACTTGTAAACTTCACATGCCACTGCCTCATTGATGAGCAACCACGTTACGCAGAAAAAACAAGAAAAAATAAAGACCTCACATATTACTGGAGGTCAGAGCGGCACTACTTCTATCTTCTTGCTCCCGTCTTTAACACCTGCGGTTCCGGCTGATCGCCCAGCGCAGCGCTTGATGCCCCGCAGCGGCCCGACGTGTCCGCCCATTTGCCTGCGTGTTAAATTAAGACCATGAGAATGACTTGAAGCTAATTCCCACTGAGAGCTGGGTTTCTCCATTTCTAAATATACCCCATTAAAGGCGCTCTAACGCCCAGTCGCACCAGTAACCTGCCCTCGGGGTTTCAATAGAGCGCCGCGCAGTCACAAGTCAACGCTCTCGCCCTCCCCGGGGACGCCATCGCAGCACCTGGAGGAAGTCGGGTCTAAATTTAAGGTCTAACTGAGCAGAGACCACATAGAGATTAAGCTCAGTTCTATACTACAGTAAGTGGTTGGACTATGACTTAATTTTGCTGCTTCATTTGGAACAGTGACAAAAATCACTCAAATTAAACAATGACTCGTAATGCAATGTTGCGTGTGATGATATCAGATGAATTTGGAATTACACATTTTATACTCAATACTTATAATTTTGCAAAATAAACGGCACCTGGAGCAGCTCCTGGGTTCGAACCCCGTGTGGAGTTTGCATGTTCTCCCCGTGTTCGTGTGGGTTTCCTCCGGGTGCTCCGGCTTTCCTCCCACAGTCTAAAAGCATGCACTATAGGTTAACTGGTGACTCGAAATTGGCCCTGTAAGTAGTGAATGTGAGTGTGAGTGTGTGCCCTGCGGTGTGTTGGCGCCTGCCCAGGATTGTTCCCACCTTCCCGGGATAGGTTCCCGTCCCCGCGACCCCGATAGGGATTTAGCAGTTCAGATAATTTTACTTTGAGAGCAACTTGGGCTTAAGGGTCTTGCTTAGGGACCCCCAGAGTGCTGGAGGTAGGATTCGAACCCACAACCTCATGGTCCAGAGGCTAGTGTCCTAACCATTAGACCACCACCACCATCATCATCATCATGCAGCATAGTTCATGCATTAGTGAGTTGAAATCCCTACGTGAGTAAAAGTAAAGTCTCCTTCCAAGACAAGCGACCGTTAGAAAACTGATTAAAGATATAAAATGATCTGACATCAACAGGACCTATTACAAGTGTTTTGCTGCTTTTGATAAGGATTAATAACAACAAAAAATATGTGACTCAAGGTCTTAGGGCCTGTGTTCACCAAACACGTTTTTTCTTCTGCTGAGAGCGCTCAAAACCGGTTTGTCAGCGCTTTCTCTCAGCGCTCGTTTGGTGAAACACAGGCCCGTAAAGCGCTTTCTTTAATGTGTGATCACTTCTCAAATTCCTTTAATTCCAAAATGACAAGGAACAGAGTGTGGCACAAAGCGTCATCACATTGGAAAAGTGAGCGATGATTTGTCATTGTGAACACACCACAGCACAGCACACAGTGCACCACAAGCAACCAGCGGGCGGCGGCGCCGCGAAAGAAGGAGCAGTACCTTTTACCGTCAAGAGTACCTTTTACCGGTCCGGGATTCGAACCGGTGACCTTCCGATCACACGGCGAACACCCTAACCCATAGATGTCAAACTCAGGCCCGCGGGATAATACCAAATATCTACTAGAGCTGGCCCGCCGGCAGACAGCGCATGCTCCGCTATTACTACAAATCCCAGAACGCTCTGCTGGTGCGTTGGCAGGTCGATCACGAACCACAAGCGCCCCCCCTTGTGCCCTAACCGTTACACAGCCAACTTCCCCAAGCTTGAAAATGACAGAAGCTTGGTAGGGTTTTACCAAATCAAGATTTACGGTGCGTTCCATTGGTGGTTGGTGCTCGGTTTCCGAGGGCTGAAGCCGGAAGTGATTTCTGGGACAAATATCTGAACAAAGCACTTTAGTGTTGTTTGTATCAAACTTGGTCAACAGTGCACCTAATACAGCGTTGGTGATGATGATAGACGTGTCGCTGGGATCATGTTACACACGAAACGCCGCGTTATGTGTCGGTTAAGTGCCGATGCTAAATCGGTTGATCCGAGTTCAACTCTCCTTACGCTCATGTGCCGGACGCCGGTTTGGCTCTAAATCTTTCACGCATGCGAATTCCTCTTTGAATTGTTGACCCTGAGGAGCTCGCGCAACTCCAGACAGCCGCTAACAAAAGCGGCCAAACACGCCACCCTGCTGACATTTCAATTTGACTCTTTGTGTGAAGACCCAAACTGTGTACGTCCGAGCTAACAACAGCGGCGGAGCGTTTCCGCTCGACAGCCGAGGCAGGAAGAAATCGGAGTCGCCATTCCGAGGCCGAGAAGTCTGATTGTGCCGCGTTTCCAAATGAGCTGCGCGAAAATCCCACCTCCATCGAGAAGAAGAGCGTGTTAATGTGTGTGCGAGCATTTAGACGGTGACGTGTGTGCAGGTCATGCATCCGTATAACTCCAGATTGTCCAGCATTCGATAAAATTCCGTTATTACAACGAATAACCGCGATGTTCCGTCAGTGCGGCGATGCCGAGACATTTGCACTAGACGCTGCAGGAGTCAAAAACATTTTAAGCCGAGACGTGTTTACAGAACGTCTCTCCTCAACTTTCTATTAGACACACGTATACAGACGTGCACACGCACATACACACACGGTAAAAGGTCTCCATGGACACGCTTCCTGCGTCTCGTGTAAACACTATTGTGCGAGTTTGGCGATAGGGATCAGACCGGCTAATTGTTTAGCGCAATAAGAGCAGTCCATTCTGTGGAGAAAGTGACAAACACTCCAGCATGCCAGGAGGACAGAGGAACGTGTGTGTGTGTGTGTGTGTGTGTGTGTGTTGGTGTGATGTGTTCCCTCAGGAAGGAGCTGTAAAGATAGCTGGTAAGAAGAAAACAGAAAGATGACAACAACAGGCTTCGGCTCATTACTGTCACTTCAGGGATGAAACATGTTGGGGAACTTGGAAACACGACAACACAATAAAACACTTTCCAGTAATCCAACCCTTTTACATCAGCGCTTATTTTAGCGATGGCCGGAAACGCACAGCATTATGGGTAACGCATCTAAAGTACTATGGCGCCAGACCTTCACAATGTGCTGTAACATCATAATTTCGATATATTTCAGCACCAACGTCTGATCTGATCTGCTTCTGAACGGGGCCGAGGAGGCACATGAGATCTCTTCTGCTTCAAGAGTTAAGCTGGTGCTTTATTTAAAACCTGCGTCTGTTTAAAGCCTAGATTATTATCTTTCAGACTTAAGGAACACGAAAGATTCATTCCAGCATGATTCAGTTTTGTAAGCAAGTCCAAGTCGGGGTAGTTGATAGTGTAACAGTTACGGAGTCGGCTCTGTGATCTGAACGTTGCTGGTTTAAGTCCTGGACCGGTAAAGGCAACGTCCCTAAGCCCTGCTCACCAGATGTGCTCGGCCGTGGTGTGTTCACAATGACAAATAATCACTCACTTAAAGGTCCCATATTCTAGATTTTATCAACAAGTTAAAATGTAGAAAATGGGACCTTTAATTGAGTGATTATTTGTCATTGTGAACACACCACAGCTGAGCACACTGAGCTCCACTAAACATGTCTCTGGAGTAGTTTGCTGTAAATATCTCTCAGATTAGGCATTTTCACCTGCTTTTTACTCCTCTATTTCAGTCCCTTTCAGAACGGGTTGTTTCTCATTAGTATTCCTAAATGCAAATGAGCCGCTGCTGCCCACACACGTCCCACTCCGGAACTGGGGTGTAACAGCACGGCCAGAGTTTACCTCATGTGAAAATAATCCACACGGCTGCTGCTAACAGACCATCCATACAGCCATACATGTTCCACACAACACTCCGCCGCTAGACTTCTTCACCGCGATTCCTACACTAGCGCTTGTGAGAAAACATGGCGGATCAGGAAGCGCTAGCAGTTCTACCTGGTGGGCGGAGCTTCTCAGATAGGAGGGTGGAGTTATTCAAATATCTCCTAATGTGACGTAGAAGCAGAGGAAAAATCTAAAAGCCTGGTTTAAGCACGGGCGGCACGGTGGCGCAGTGGTTAGCGCTGCCGCCTCACAGCGAGAAGGTCCTGGTTTCGAACCCCGGGGGCGGCCGTAGGGTCTTTCTGTGTGGGGTTTGCATGTTCTCCCCGTGTTTGCGTGGGTTTCCTCCGGGTTCTCCGGTTTCCTCCCACAGTCCAAAGGCATGCACTACAGGTTAATCGGCGACTCTAAATTGGCCCAGTAAGGTGTGAATGTGTGTGTGCCCTGCGGTGTGTTGGCGCCTGCTCAGGGTTGTTCCCCGCCTTGCACCCGAAGGTTCCCGGGACCCCAGCTGGGATTAAGCGGTTCAGAGAATGAATGAATGAATGGTTTAAGCACACGATTTCTGACGTTCCTAAATTAACACTAACACAATTCACCATTTTTATGCATGTCGAGGCAGAACAGACCCAAATGGATATCCAAAGAACAGAAAATGTGAATTTTCCATAACATGGGACCTTTAAAAAATCCAAGTAGGGGCAGTTGGTAGTGTAACGGTTAGGCAGTTGGCCTCGTGATCGTAAGTCCTGGACCAGTAAATGTGACATTGAGGAACTGCTCACCAGGCGCTGTCAAAAGGTGAAGTCAAAAAAGGTGAAGTCTCTTAGTCAGCGACACAGCGATGGAGTTTTTAGGATTCAAACCCCCAATCCTATGACCACCCACACAAGCTTCTAGGCGCTCAGACTGCAATGTCACCACCGCCCCGCTGAGTTTTACTCGACGTTTAAAGTTGTGACTTGTACTGCAATGAATTCAAGTGCAGCTGGGCAATATGAACAAAAACATTATCACAATATTTTCTGTCACACTAATCGATTTCGATAATTATCATGATATATTGTCATATTGTGTTTTTTGGGGGGATTCTTATACAGACTGCATTTTCATCCCCTTCTTCACTCACCGCCGCGTCATGGTTGCCCGACGTCTTTTCTTAGAGCTGCGATATTCTTAACGCTACGTGACGGGTGCGCTTGTGGTCGCTGCTGCTACGCGAGCAGTGTACTGACTATACTTGCGCACATTCTTTTTGTCACGCGGCAAAACTTTAACATACCCCAAATTTTATCCGGCCCAATTTTTGCTGGTACTGCAAGTCTCGTAAATTTATGACGACATGCTCAGAGGACGCGTCAAGAGAATGCTGAGAACGCTGAGAACGAGTGGCAGCCTCTGAACGTTAAGCGTATCTCGGCACGGGACCACTTTGCTAATGTTTACCACGCGGCTTCTTCGTGTGCTATGGGCAAATTTGCATCGTTGGTCGTGATTGGCTGTTGTGCTGGCGTTATGCCAAGCTACGTGATCGGCCAAAGATACTGTCTATCTCAAGGCGCTGTCGCACAGTGGGCAAACAAGTGTGATCGAATGTTATAGCTTACGTTTATCATCATTATCATCATCACATGGTTTTATCGCCCAGCACTAAATTCAAGCCTTTGTGTTATTAATGTTCTCCAGAATCCGACTGTGTCCAGTGCAATGCTAAAGCAAACTAACTATCAGAGATGAAGTCAGAAACGTAATGGAAGAACACGGGTGATTTATCCGATAAAATGTTAAAATGAACGTAATTTAGATTTTTATCTTAATTTCTCCAAGTTCAGAAAACATAGTCAAATTAATTAAATCATGTATCTGCTGCGAGCGTCGAGTACCCAGGATGCACCTGGGGAGCGGAGAGCGGATGCGAGGGACAGCTGTTTCCTGTCCACACTTCCTGTTCGAGTTTGGGGAGGGAGGGAGGTGGGGGTGGGGTAGAGTGGTGGGGGGGAGGGCAGGTGGTTACTGAGGGTGGCAGGGGGGCGATTGGCGAGGCCAGCAGCCGTTTCAAACAGGATATCTACCTGATCGCGGTGTGAGCTCACAAGCGCTCATAATTCATTACTCATTTCTTAATACGCAGCAGAGTGGGGCCACTTCCGATTAGGAGCAGGGTGCAGTCGGAGGGTGGAAGGGAGGGAACGTCTGAGGAAGAGGTCTCTTCATGGTCTACCTGAATACTCCATTGTGATCCCCCAAAGAGGCTCGATTCCAAACGAGGGCGGAAGGTCAGCCGAAGTCATCTTCGGATTATTCTCGTTTGAAATGTGCATAAATTTCCCTTGCGCTTGTCTGAAATGGGGACAGCTCCACCGGGGGCAGCTTGACGAGACCCAACCTTGGGGCGAATTTAAGCCTCGTTCTGATTACGAGTTTTCAGTGACCCGAAAAGCTAGCATCTTAACACTAGTTTGTTGTTTTTTCTATAAGAAGAACACTTTCATCTTCCTGAGCAGAGGCACTGGAACGACATCTACACAGTGAGGCCAGGAACATGCTTTAATAAGGCGGTGAACAGTGGTGATCATTCTTGGAAGCAAGCGTTTCACAAAGAACACTTTGAAAAGCAAAGCAGAATCATCTCAGAATATCAGTCAAATTAATTCAAGGTCTTAAAATAGACTTGTGATTTTGCATGTCGCTTGCATGCAAATTCGATGCAGTAAATGCAGGAATGTGATTTGATTTCTGTTGATTTCTATAAGCAATAATTTCCTCTGACATGCGTATTCTCGACTACATCCGATATCGTGCTGGATTGCTTTTCCATTACGCCCAAGCGGCGGCCATCCTGAGCCAAGCCGATCTTTCCCACTGCCCACTATCCAAACCAGCTGTACTGTACCAAAATGATTTTCCCCTACATCCGATCGGACCCACCCCAGGCCGTAACGATCCGTACTGAGGGTTGACCGATTATCGGGGGCTGATATTAAAGGATTTTGCCAGATTATCGGTGTTCAATTTTGGCCGTCTGAGCATAAAAAAGTAATTACAAAAGTGCGCCACTGCCTCTTCTCTCTGAGGTTTACTCTCGACTCGCTGCTTCATTTTAACAGTCTCTGATTATTTCGTGTCAAACTGTCTGTTTCTATTTTCTATATTTATTGTTTACTCTCCAACATTATAAAATGAAACAAATATTTGATTAATTGAAAATGAAGAAATATTAGAAATTTTTGGCCATTTTTATCAATTTGGACTCATTTTGGCCTATAACTCATTTTTAGCTCATTTCTGGGAGAAGAACCTACGTTTTTGTGCAGATGGCGTTCACATGAGGTCTCGTCACAATACTTATGATTGAACCTACTTGTCGAATAATCACTGAAAATATCAAGTGAAATGGTTGTACTGTGAGTAGAAGCGTAGTTGTTGTTATCAGCTAAAATGAGTTTGTCTGTAATAAACGGCATTTTAATCTGAATGAATGAGGTGTCCCTAACGTTTTTCCTCACTATGAATTGGCATTTGATATCATTCATTTGTTTTAATAAATTAATTAGTAATTATAAACTAATTAAACTAATTATAAATTAATTAGTTTCTTGTTTTAGCAGAAGGCTAAACCATTATCTATAGATATAATCTGAAAGAAGATTTCATACTGATATGTTGATATTTCTTAATTAAGATTGAAATATTTAGTGGGGTGCCCGAAATTTTTCACATGACTGTATGTGTATAATGCTTCTGAGACAAAGTAATCCAATTCTTAAATTAGTTGCCAACAATTTTAACCTGTTAAGGCTTGAGACTGTTTACAGATTTTTTGCTCTAAAAAAGATAATAAAATAAAAATATGTATATCTCAGCAACCACAATGTCTATTTTATGCTTCTGGTATTATTATAAAGGTAACACTTGTGAGATTACTGTGGAATCAGCATACATGTTACTGGGTCAGAATAGAGGAAGATGCAACACAGCAGAACATGAAAAAAAATCATGTTCGCCAAAAAACTAAACAAAACACATTATCTGCGTGAGCTGCGGAGTCTCTGCCTTCATATGATATCTGTGTCACATGGTTAGCCATAGTCAGGAATTGGAAAAAGTACTGAAAATTTTAGCAATTAAGTAAAAGTATGTACTTTGGCAAGAATTCTACTCAAGTAAAAGTACCCATCTAAAAATCTACTCAAAGATAAAGTAAAAAAAGTAGCTAACAGTTTAAAATTTGCTTTGGTAAAAGTTACTTAGTTCCTTTCAATTACTTGATGTAAAAAAAAAACACTGATCATAAATCAATGCAGCACTAGTTGTTTTTAATCAGCTTTTAGGCGGTATAATGTGCAAACTTTGTTCAGACCGCCCCATAAAACATGTTCAAGTACAAGTGGCATGAGTTGCAGAACTAAACTCAAAGTTACAGGACACTCCATGTTAAAGACAAATGAGCGATTCATAGTAACACTGTAACACTTTTATAGAAAACTATCATTGACAAATTAACGCATAATGTTTTACAACCTGTCGAGAGGTATGATGTGCGACTACCTCTTACTTTCGGCACCAGCCATCATCAACGATAGGCTACATTAAAATAGTGGGAATGCATACTGAAGCATATAATGTCCTTTCTCAATTCCAGGCGGATTGGTTTTTTCCGCATTTCATTTTTTAACTCAGTAATGGGGGTTTTTCCAATGTAGCGAAGTAAAATACTTGGGTCAAAAATGTGCTTGAGTAAGAAGTAAAATTACCTATTTCAAAACTGTAAAAATTACGAGTGCTCACAAAAACTGTAATTACAGTAGCATTGAGTAAATTTATTTCTTTCCACCTCATGCATAGTAGTACAGATTCTACAGCGTATATGTCTCCCGCGTGAACCTACATGATGTTTTTATTCTTTGTTTATGTATGTGTTTGGTGCTGGAATTGTGTTACGTTTTGTTGGAATTTGTTGTTTGAGATTTACGGGCAATTCGCGGTGATGTTGATATTACGCATGCATGTGTTTACGTTTACCAACTATTGCCTTCCGTTCGGTACCGAGGCGATCTGGCTCCATCATTAACCGATTAGTTATTTGCAGCCCTAGTTTCCAACCCACCATGCCGGGTGGTTTCCACTACCACCTGATCCACACCAATCAGTCACCAAACCATATCTCCAGCCACACTGTCCGCTTGGCACACCTGTGCGCTGGTAAGAAGGTAGAAGTCACTCTTAATAAAATGGATATAAATTTTAGAGATGTAACCGATCCCATATGTGGATTGGTACTGGTCCGATAACGGCTGGATCGGGTATCGGTGGCATTGGGCGTTCAATGAACCCGATGTGTAAATGTGATGCTGCGCTCAATTAGTTATGCATGGGAAATTAGGCGCTCTTGATAGAAGTAGAGCTGAACTGATTGTTCCAACAACTCGAATAATTCCATTACAAAAAATGGTCGAGGCAATTTCTCTAGAATCGAAGCTTGGTTTAATTCATTTTTACTAAGCTAGAAACAGCTCCGTATATTTCACCACAGACGCTTAATGATGACACACTCCGCGTTTTCAGTGGCGCCATCAAGGCTTGAGGACCACAATCCTTTGTATGTTGAAAGTATTTGTGAGATGTTCCTGCACTAAAACACAAGTAAATGCATAAAAACATTTTTCGACATTTTTCGCGATGTAAAGCGCTGTGTTAGCAGAGCACGTTACTGCGTAAAGCGCTCGGATTCGGTCAAAATGTAACTTTATTACAGGCCTAAACCATATTTTAGCTGATAAATAACCACAACAACCAGCGTTCTCTCACAATTCTGCCATTTGTTAGATTTTCCCATAAGTTTCCCATTGTTCATTCAGGAACCTGCATGGCAACCTTCATTCAGCAAGCGTGGCTCCAGGCGCACCAGAGGATGGTGGAAATGTAGTTCTCTGCTCATTTATACGTCAAATTGGTTAAAAATAACACACTTCAGTATTTCATTTTTCAATTGATCAAATTGTTTTTCAATTTTAAAATGTCATAGTGTAATCAATAAGAAAGAAGAAATATTTATGTCTAAATGAACAATTTTGAAAACAAATAATTTAGCATATATGTGTGTATAATTATTACATTGTTTTAGTTAAGGAAAACAGTATTTAAATCAAGCATTTCCTTAAGCATATAATAATCCGTCATGTATTCAGACATTTTTAAAAGCACCTTTTTATGTTCAAAAAAGAACTGTGACTGTATCGGATTTATATGGTATCGGCAGATATCAGATGTACAATACACGGTATAGGACATAAAAAAGTAGTATCAGCCCATCTCTAATAAATTTATCAACTAATAATCTCACTTTCGCAGGTGCTTGATTGAGCAAACACCAATCTTCCATCCTCTGCACAGGTAATCTTAGAAAAATGCATGTTTAAATGCAGGAATTGGTGCCAGTTAAAGTTGTGTCACTGCATCAGCCTCCGTCCCTGAGTAAGATCAAGCGTTTTCCAGTGTAAATGAGCTCGTTAAAATCCACAAGATTCGCTCCCAGTCTGTCAGGAAGGCGTCTGTTCCCTCAACACAGAGCCTTCCATCCTCTCTCATCATTTTTACGACGCCTCGCTGACTTTTCAAACATCTCTACGTCCGCTTTACACTGTGGAGCTGGTTTTTCGTGTATTATCCACAGAGGAACACAATGGCTTTGCTGGTGCACTGGGGTGGAGGACAGAGCTCCGTCCTGCCTCTAGGGTCACCACAGCTTGGTGTAAAACAACTGTCTCTTATCCATTTCTCAAATTGCTATCCCCTTGAACTTTCCGCCCAAAAATCTGACTCCTGCTTTCAATGCAAAGGCCAAAAGAGAGGCCACGCTTTGCCAATCATCTGCTGTTACAGGAAGCACTCTCTGTATCAGCTTTTCCTTCGTTATCCCACTATCCTTGTCTCATGGAGCTTCACTTTTTCCATCTGTCCAGTGTTCACCTTTTTTTTTTTCCTTACATGTTCTCCGAGACGACCTCTGTGCTGCTAAAAATTTACATTTAATCTGTGTTTTTTTTCCTATGCAAAATATATAAAGCTCTGCCTCATTTGATCTTGTTTTTTTAAGTTTTGCCACAGATGAAATGCATGCTGCATATTATTATAGAAGCACCTGTTAACTCTGTACAACAGATCCAAGTATTTTTAAGATAAGACTAAAACCCAGTTCCAGACAGTGTCTGGCATCATTAATTACCACATAATACTGTTATTAATGATACTTTTTTATTATTTATTTATTTATTCATAAATAAACAGGACTTTGTTCTGTCCTGTTGCATTAGACAAACAGAATTTATGGTCTGATTGGCTGGTGTGGTCGGGGCAGATTTGTTCTGGAGGAGTGTGGAAATCTCCTCTTGTTGCACACTGTGGATTTATTCCGACAGACAAAGCTTACGTGGGGAGAATGGACAGGAGAAGTGAACAACATGTAGAGAAAAAACAACTTACAACAACCACAATAATGTCAAAAACTAAAACAAATAAACAAAAAAAAACAGACAAAGATTCTATAATACATTAGCAAAAGATGGAATAAATAAAAATTAATGAATGAACACCTCATATCATAACACACACCCATGTACATACAATAATAATAACACTAATAATAATAATAATCACTAAACACACTCCATTAGCAGCCTGTGTGTGTGTGTGTGTAAGAGAGAGAGAGAGAGAACTGGTTTGTCAATTTATCAGTGCTAAATTGACAAACCATTTGTCAATGAAAATGCCCATTTCAGCATTTGCCATCAGATATTGTCCAGAGACAATGAGAATAGCGTTTGATCAGATATTATCAAATCTTTTATCTTTATCAGATATTATCAAATCTTTCCCAGTTTTTCATCTTCATCAGATTGGCGCATTATAACAACAAGATGTGACTGCTTTACCCCAAAAAAGTGGATAATGGAATTTTTGGGCGTTAGGTTGCATATTCTATTATCAATTAGAACGATCTGTCAAGATGTACAACCTTTAAAAACTTTTTGATCACCTTTTTGGAGCAGAGCAGCAGTCACGTCTTTTTTCTATTTTTATATTCTGCCTTTGAGAATCAGATCTGGTTCCGAAACAGAATCACATGCATCACTACTGAGTAAAACAATGACATTACATTTCTGCACTGTCCACTTATCGTAGTTTTTTATGCGCCGCCATCATTCATTGTTCATTCATTATCCGGCGGCTTTTATGTTCACATGGACTGAGCCTATACGGCGATTGGACAACGTTGAGGGCGTTGTGGACGAGACAGCTGATAGGGAGGCGTTCAGGCACAAACGGGGACCGTCAGTCACATTTAAACATCACAATGTTTAAGCATCTCTTTAACATAAGGCTGTTTTGTTTGTTTAATAAAAAGGACAAGGTATTGACCTGTGCTCTAGGGAAAAATAACCTTAAATGACTTCTGTTGTGATCTGGCGCTATATAGAAAATGAAATTAAATAAAATTAACTTGAGCTTCAAGGGGCAACAGGCTGCTGCTGTCTTCTTCTTCCATCTTAAATTTAATTACGGTTAATTACAGTTACAATTTTGATGTATTGTTCATATTTCACGTTGTAATATACGTCCAAATACATAAAATACCTTCCAAACCAATACAAGTCTTAAAACATATTTTTCCTTATTGGATTTAATTTTATTTATCTGTAAGCGTAACACACATAATAACAATAATAATTTTTCCTATGGGTTGGTGAGGAGTTTTGGTAAAAAAGATTGAAACCACTGTTCTAATACATGCAGTGCAAAGAATATGCTTCTATTTAACAGTGAAAATAGAGAGTTTTTATTTCAAATGTAAGAAAAAAAACCCTTGATTTCTGATCAGTTACAGCATTTTCTTTCTTTAGATTTTACACTTTCTGTTTTTAGGCATTTTTAAAGTGCTTGTGTCATTGTGACCAAATTTAAAAAGAAACATGAATAAACATGTTAAAAGACCTTCATTTCTCATAGTCCTGAAACCTGGATTAACTGAATATTACAATTGAATAGTCAGCAATAAGTGAAATCAAATCATGAACAATTCATTTCTAATCACTGGAGGATAGAAGATGAAGATGGTGATGTTAATTTGAACATACTTAGTGAAAAAACAGCACGTGAAGTAAGCACATGATTGATTAAAAACTACCAAGACGTCTTTTCATTCAGCCTTTAGGAGATATTCAGAGCGGCTTTAATTCCCTAATTACAGGCCCCCGTCTTTTACTCATGGGCCTTGCTTAGGAGCAAAAATGCTGAATTTTAGACTTCCTCAGGATTCAAGACCCCAGTTCTGACCCTCCAAGCCACTACATACACTTACTATCCAAGAAAGTCAGCGTTGTCAGCTCAGCTATATATGTATACGGTGAGATGTGACAGAGCTCCAGTTAAAGGATGCAGTAAGCACATATTTTAGCAAATTTCAACTCTAAGATAGACTAAAATGTGCAGTACGGACAGCAGAAGAAAACCAGCTCAAAATAAAGACAATTTGAACAAAGGTTTCATCAGCAGCCAGTGGAAGACTTAAAATGGGGTGTGTGTGTGTGTTTAGCTCTTTTCTTGGGGACATAAAATTAATTGGGTATGTTTTTACCATTTTTTGGGACAAAGTGAAAGTGGTGTGTGTGTGTGTGTGTGTTTGTCTCTTTGTTGAAACAAAGGAAATGTGGTGTATGTGTTAAAATAGATGTATACTGGAATAACAATGCAATCCTATTTACTATCTGATTAACGGCTGCTGACCTGGGAAACATTCTGTGCAAAAAAATGTGATTGTATTCCATGATTATTAATTGTACTGCAATTTTGAACATTTGTTGTACAAATTACTGATTACAGTTTTCTCAAATTGACTGCTGTTATGACAATTTGCACATACTATTGAACCTTTCTCTTTTTCTACTTCTAGTTTAAAGTTTATATTTTATAGTATATTTAAATATGCTTACTCTATGTCCCTAACTTGTCTTTTTTGTACGTTGTAAAGCTGGAGCCATGTCGTCTCATCTTTGTGTATACTTGTATATAGCAGAGATGACACAATTTACTCTGACTTTAAGGGATAACAGATTTAGACAAAATATAAAGCGCGGATTTGTCTAAATATTTTATCATTTTATAAAACAAAACTCAACTCTCCTTATATTTTTTTCCGTTGGTATCAAATACGTAATTTTAACTGAACTCAGATGATTTGTAAATAACATTATTTTACTGTTACGATATTTGCACATCATTGTACATATGACTAGTTACGTTTTCCCATTTTGTGGCTGTCAATATATTGTGAACTCCCTGTTTAGAATTTGCATATTCAACTTACCACAGATCATATGCATTCAATGCTAAAATCATTCCTGGACCTGGTGTGGTTTGTTCTGCATGCAAATATATTGCACAGGCTCTTTTCTACCTCCTGTTAGAGTTTTTATATTTTATATTGTTTACTAAATTGGCGCGTTGTCTTTCTGTATGTATGTATATGTGTGTGTGTGTGGGCTGCAACAAATGACTATTTTTGTAATGGTGATCCTATCGATTATCGTTGTCCGAGTATCGGATTAAAAAGTAAATAAAAAATGACAATACATTTGTTATTAGGCTTATTGGAGTGTGGTAAGTTAGTCGCCCATATGCTTTATGTTGTTGTATTCTATTGAAAATGAAGAAACATGAAGTTCAAGGGTCATTTTGAACCAATCTGGCCAATAAAATGCGTTGCTTTTGGCCTTTCTGGAAGAAAACTGCATTTCTAATCCACTTTAATAAAAGGGTCCGGTAGCGTTTCAGGACAGACTGAAGAAAAAAAATTCGATGGGAAAAGAAAATCTTAATAAATGGCAATATTGTAGGTGTGGAACCCTACGGTTGATGATTATTTATCAGCTTCAAAATATCACGTTTTGTCATAATAAAGGGGGCGTTTTGAAAGCCCGAAAAAGGCGTTTTAGCGAGTAATGGCGCTTAAACCAGCGTGCGTGTTTACATCCCAAAAAATTTCATTTATGCGTTTTCATGAATTTACTTCTGTTTTTGTGCACGGAATATCTCGCAAATACGTTCACACACAGAGATCCTATTCGCCTTGATACGCACCACTGAAAATATTGTGCGTCATTAATAAGCGCCTGTGCTGAAACACAAAGCGTGTGCTATGGCGACTTAAGCGAAGCTTAGGTTCTAGAAAAATTGCCTCGACCATTTTTTGTGTCCAGATTATTAGGAGTTATTGAATAATGGTTTCAACTCAATATATATATATATACATATATATATATATATATATATATATATAAAATATATATATAAATATATATAAATATATATATAAATATATATAAATATATATATATATATATAAATATATATATAAATATATATATAAAATATATATAATATAAATATATATATAATACCTATATATATAAATATATATATATATATATATACACACACACACACACACACACACACACACACACACACATATATATATATATATGGAACCGAACGCGTTCGTGGCAGTTCCGTCTCCGTCCACAAGGCGGCGCTTTTTTGCCGCAGGCGGCTGCTGATGTGGGTGGTCTGAGGTGGAGGAGAGAGGGATTAACACCGCGCTCATGTTTAAGCGAGAGAGGGAAAAGGGGAGGGATGGAGAGGGAGGAGGGAGAGAGAGAGAGCACTCATACAGTCACACATCTGTCATGCAGATGTGGTCTGGAGCTGAACAAAAAAAAAAAAAATCAAGGAGGGAAAGGAGATGGAAGGAGAAGTAAGAAAGGAACAATAGTGGAAAACAACAGGTGACATGAGCAGGTCTCAGCGTGGGGAGGTAGTGGGGAAAGGCAGGAAATACCTGCAGAGAGACTATACACACACACAGGCGAGCTACAGCTGGCCCCGTTAACCCTAACTTTAATATCAGTAACAAAAACTAATTTTTTACCTCATTTAGTTTCCCACACCAAACATAAAACTGATCTACAAAAGGTGTTTTTACTCATGAGAACTGAGCCTCACAAAAATATCCTCACAAAGCCTGAAAAATCTGACAAATCTCAGGTTTCCTATCTTTTAAGGTCCTCCCAAAACCACCTAAAACCTGCAAACACACACACACACACACTTTTTCACATACCCATTGTACTGTCCTTCTGTGGCTCTACCTAATACTTAATGTTCTAGGATGAGTACTTTACTTGGTTGAAAAATCTCAGGATTTGATCAAATTTAGGGGATAATCATGTCAGTGTTAAATGCAGCTATAATATATAAACATAATTTAAAAAATCTAACATTTGACAAAAGTTAAAAAAAAAATACAATTATATAAAAAAAAATCAATGTAACTCCATTGTTATGAAAGTAAATGTAACCAAAATGTAACATATACTTTTACTAACTCTTAAAGTATTAGGTAAAATACTATAATATTAGATAAAGAACACAGACAATAAGCATGTGCACATGTACACACACCTGAATTAACCCACGTTTTACCTCAAACCTAATGTCAAAGACTAGGTACTAGTAGAGGTGGGGACAAGACCACCTAAACTGAGACGAAGGCGAGTGTGCAAGACCAAGACCGAAGGGGCTGAGACTGAGACAAGACCGAGACAAAGGAGCAAGATAACCAGAATCGAACCGAGACCGAGACAGGACCAATGCACGTTTTACACCACATGACAAATAAGTGGAAGATGTAAAGCCTAAGCAACATTAAAGATGTTTATTCAATGTTCCTCTCTTACACATCTATATTGAGGAAATGCTTCACTGGAAGCAGTTAAACAAACTGATCACATCAAATGTTAACTCAACAAACCACAGTGAACACTCCTCAAGACCAAACTCACTGTTTTATTGACCACAGAGTTGTTATTATGCAGAGACATTCTGTAGCTTAGTGCTGGCAGAGAACAATGGAGTTGAAAATGTCCAGGAACCCAAACACTTCTTTATCCATTTTTGGTATCCATCTGATTAGAACAAATGATTGTTAACAATAATACATTTTTCTTTGTTATTTTTTCCTATTGATTAATTTCTAAATTTATAAAATGGAAAAAACAAAAATCGGATCAATTGAAAAGAGATATTAAAATTTTGGTTAATTTTGGGCTGATTTGGGCTCATTTTGGCCAATCAAATGAGCAGCTTTTGGTCTTTCTGGAATAGAACTACATTTTAAGCATAAGATGGCGTTCCATATGAGAGTCGAGCTCTAACGCACATGTTTACTTCAGCAAATAATGTAATTAATGCCTTTTTACACAATTGCTTCAGTTTTGTGCATAGAATTATTCAGAAATAATTTCACTCCTGAGCGATTGAATACTAATGTCCAGTAAGTTGAAAGTCATGTGATTGTGACGGTATATGTGTGTGGTTAAAGAGATTCTGAGTTATTCAAACACTAATTAATAAACAGCGCAACGAATTTTAATAGTAATATTCTCAGAGTTGTGGTCTCGACTGATCACCAAATAAACTACAAGAACAAAGGCACTGTCAAACGAGCTATCGGGTTTAATAACACACACACACACAACACACACACACACACACACACACACACACACACACACACACACACACACACACACACACACACACACACACACACACACAAACTTTCAGAGGGAGGCTCATAACAAGACTTAGTTCATGTAACTTGGTATTTTTAAATGTGAAAATGTTAAAATATGAAATATTAAAAATACTTTTACTTTGTGAAAGGACACAGCCGTGTTTTGTTGATTGCTGATCTGTTCATCTTGCAAACGCATGCACAAAGCACTTTACAAATATAGTTTACCAAAAAATGAACATACACAGTTCAGTTACTGTTTATAATATACATTTTTCATTAAAGAACACTTTATTCCCTATATATTGGTGTCTAAACTTCTTGTACATTTTTTTTCCTTAATTTGTTGTCATTTCAAATGTAAAAAATTCTCTTTAATTTTGCAGTCTTAGAACTGATCAGGGTGCAGTTCACAACATCTTGCACTTGTGTAACTAGTTATGTGACATCTTAAATCTTCACTTTGTCCCAATAAAAAGCCACACACAAACACACACACACAAACACACACACACACGGGATGGGTGGATTCTTTAACTCAGCAGGGGAAAGCCGAGTGTGTTGGAGGAGAGACGTTCAGTGGATGTGAGCACAGCTGCATTCACAAATCCAAACTCTCAGCAACACAAGTGTCAGGGATGTGGGACTATAATCAGGATGATGATGATGATGATGATGATTTATGGAAGTCGTATGTTCCACTGCTCCCGTGTGGTCCTGCTGGGGAACGTTTTGCTCCATCACATCATATCTAGATTTGGGATCAGCACTAACTTTTTACGAGCTCCCGGCCATTATTTTTCGAGTTTTATTCTCTTTCTTTATTGGCTTGTGTTATGTTGAATAGTAAATGCTAGACATTCATGCCTCATATTGGTTTTTACCCAGAAAGCCCAGCTACGCATTTATATATTCATTTGATGTGAAAATACCAGTAAAAACATATCAACCTTTTAATAAGCACGGTTTAGTTAACACATTCATTAACCTTAATTTCATTAAAAATACTGTTTTCAATGAAGATTTCATTTTAGACACATTTTCCTGTCACAGGGGTATATAATATTTGCAAGCTGTGACATGCTATAACTTATCATAATGATAAAAATGTGCTTTTGCCAGACGGCAATGAGCTAATCTCTTGAATATAGTCAGATGCACTTGGAATACTTTATTGCACAAATAATACAACTGAGATGATCGCGTCAGGGAAAGTTCTCTAGACTTCAACAATGTTTACACGTTATTTCAATCCAGTCCCTCCAGGATTTTGCGGCAGCTTGTAAAATGCCTGATTTTGCGGCAGCTTCTCTAAAAAATTGCAATGAAAGTTGCTGTGGTTTTAGGCGTTTTGTTGCAACTAATTTGCGGGAGCAAGTGAAAGTTGCGGATTTTGTCCCCTTTTATAATGATTCTTTAACAATTATTTAAAACGAACAGAACAAAACCACTATTATCTTTATTAACCATTAATCATTTAGTTATTCTTGAAGGTTTAAGTGTATGGCGTTTTTTCACACGTTTCCTGCGTCTTCTCAACGTAACAAGGAAGTGAGTTGGCTGGAAGCTACAGTAATTGGTCAAAAATTGCTGAACCGTGGCAGTAATTGGTCAAAATTGCAGGGTAGTCATGAATTCGCGGGGATTGGCTGAATTTGTGTTAATAGTTGCGATCGCAACATCGTGAAATCTTGGAGGGTCTGTCTATCTGAAGTTATCGAAGGGTGCAAAGTTTCACACGCTGCATGCTGAGCTCTCATATGGTTAAAATATAGTTATTTCTTTTTATGTGATTCAGAGTCATAGAAAACTCGTCCCAATTTCAGGGTTTTTATAAGATTTGAGCTCATACTAATGTTGTAGGTTGTGGGGAAGTTGATTTTAGCAATAAAGCAACTATAAAGACTGGAGTACAATAGCAGGTAGATCTTTATGTGTGTATAACATAAACCTGCTGCTCATAAGTGCTGTGTGTGTGTGTGTGTGTGTGTGTAAAATCACAAAGCATTTTGTTGAGCACACACACATATAGCCGAGCTTCTCATACAGCGCTGTCCATTCTCATCTTTTTTCCATTAATTTGGTTCAGTTGTTTTTGCCTGTGGTGTGTGTGTGTTTTTGGCTCAAAGTTGGTACAAAGTAAACGTGGTGCGTGTGTGTGTGCGTGTGTTTGGTTTTTTGGTTTGACAAAGTAAATGTGTGTGTGTTGTGTTTGTGTATGTGTTTGGCTTCTACAAAGTAAAAAATAACTATTAATTTATTTATAAATCTTTTTAAAGTAAAATGAGTCTTAGGTTAAGAACCACAAAGAAAATAACGAGTTGAGGTAGTGAGGTCATTCAAAACTAAATTCAGGTATTTCAAGTGTGTGTGTGTGTGTGTGTGTGTGTGTAAAACAGATGATGTACTAACACCAAAATCAATCACATAAAGAAGGAAAGCAAACCTAGGAAAACACAAATAAACCTTTCTACCATTTTACACACATTTTATTCGGTAAATAACTGCTCACTGCTCAGCTCCAAAACACCTCGGCCCTGGCAGACTGCTCCTGTTTCTCACTTACTGACGCAAACACACACGCACACGCGCAGACACACACACACAGGCACACATATACACAAGCAACGTCCCTATGGAGGTCAAGCCGAAGTGAGAGGGTTTTACCTGGAGCTATGAAAGAGAGTGACCTGCTGATGGTCCACTTATGAGTTGCTGTTAAATTTTAGCGCTTTTGGCATCAACACTTTCACAAGGTGTTCATTAAAAACGCCTGTGATAACACGTTTCCATCCAGAAACAAACCAAATTCAGTTTTTATGTGGTTGACTGCTTGGTATTAAAGATGTTGCTAATAATAATAATAATTATTATTATTATTATAAAGAGTTACAAATGATGTATAATCTGGTTGGTAATAATGTTGTAAGACACTTTATAATTCATTAATATCCAATATTAGCTGCTAATGTACACTATGTTAGCTGCTAATGTACACTATGTTAGCTGCTAATGTACACTATGTTAGCTGCTAATGTACACTATGTTAGCTGCTAATGTACACTATGCTAGTTGCTGATGTACACTATGCTAGTTGCTGATGTACACTATGCTAGTTGCTAATGTACACTATGCTAGTTGCTAATGTACACTATGTTAGCTGCTAATGTACACTATGCTAGTTGCTGATGTACACTATGCTAGTTGCTAATGTACACTATGTTAATGACGATACCTATATGGAATGAATTTTACCCCACGCAACATAAACGGCCGTTTTTCTCGGAAACCTCCGTAGCGACAAGCGACTGGTTTTGCCGTGGAGGGTCACATATTATCACAGGTTTTTCCACCGCCCTTCAGTTTCATAAAGTTATTAAAAAAATCACAAGACCCTGTTTTGTCTTATTACCAATTGAAAGCTGTATTTTAAACGGTTTGCCTCAGAAATCTGCAGTTCATTACGTTGGAAATGAAGTCTGTCCTTGAAGTCAAGTGTCTAATCAAATTTTTGACAAAAAGAGCCGCATTAAAAGCGCTTTCGTCAGAAGCTGGTGTTTGATTTTCCACTCAGAACTCCACATGAAAAGATGCAGCAGGTTTGTGGCTCAACTGATCTCGCTGTCCAAAAGCAACACCGTCCAACTATCGCTCATTCTGGAGGCAGTCGGAGAGATGTCAGTCATTTTCCACCCACATATACATACACACACACACACACACACGTTTAGCATATTTCATTCATCCATACGCCAGATTAATTCTGTGAAGCACGTCTCGTACAGTTCGCTTCTGTACATCTCAGTAATAAACTAGTATAACCGATTCAGATTTCAGACGTTCTATGAAAATACTTTGGCCACCTGAACAAAAAAACCTTTGTCATATTCTGGCAGGAGCCGGCGTCGAGGCAGACAGAAATGTTTGGCCAACAGCACGGAACTTTGGTAGCTCGGCCTGTAAATGCAAAGCAACCAGAAAACAGATTTTGCAGAACAAGAATCCACAGAAAACTCAGACTGACATTAAAGAGGCATTAAAGTCCCTGAGGTAGTTTTTGAGGTGTTTCAGTAACACACACGTCTTGCACGTGACTATTACGACTAGGAGTGGGAGCTGATAAGATCTGATCAATATCAATTCCATTATCGATTCTGCCTATCGATCCAATTCCTTATCAATTCTCTTAGAGTAGGTTTTTGAGTGCGGAAAAAGTAGTTCTACACAGTCTTCTGCACCAAAAGCAACCATTTTATTTTTCCCCAAATGATGTCTGCACAAGACTGTGAACATCAACACATTCATATTGATATTCAGAGTTGTTGTTATGCAGGGACATGCTATGGATTAGAGCCATGAAGAAGAATACGCTTAGTGCAGGTGGAAACACTTCTTTATCCATTTGGAATCCATCTGGATATAAAATAAAATGATTTAATAAAAAATAATGCATTTTTCAGTATTCACTTTTTACTCTCTAACATTATGGAATGGATTTTTTTTCTGATTAATGGAAAATGAAGAAAAACTGAAGTTTTGGCATTTGGACTCATTTTGGCCTGTAACTCATTTTTGACTCATTTCTGGGAGAGAAGTACATTTTTGTCATGAGGGCGTTCCATATGAGAGCCGCGGTACAATAGCGCTGTGGACGTGCGTCGGGAAGGAATAAACATCAAGTAAATGTCTGTACGTTGAGTAGAACGCTGGTTGTTGTTGTTGATCAGCTAAAATATAAGTTTTGTCTGTAATAAAAGGGAAGATTGAACTGAACTGGAAGGGTTGAGTGAATGTTGGACTTCCCTGTGAGCGTCGTGCGCGCTAACAAACGCAGCATGTGTGTTTACATCGTGAAAAATATCATTTATGCGTCGTGATTCCTCGTGGTTGAGGGTTAAGTCACAGAGAGTGTGACGTAATGTAGCATGACGCAAAACTTAGGGAAAAGTGGAAAACGTCGTGCTGGGAAATGAGAGAATCGTTACGAAGAGTCGTCACTCAAAAAGTCTTAATGGCTTAGATTACAAGCAAAGAAGCCACAGTGACATTCAAGGGGCTGATCCATTGATGCAGTGATCAGTGGACGCATAGCTTTGATTCAAAATGAAAACATTTGACCCATCTGTGAAGGAGCAGTGGGCAGATTTGGCAGTGCTTGGGGACGGTACCTTGCTGATGTAGTAGTACCTTTACTTATCCGGAACTTGCGACCTTCTGATCACGGGGCCAAGTGTCTAACCGCGACAGTACAAGCTGCCCCGCAGTCACAGGAAAGATGTGTGTGGCACTAAACATCTCAATACACATCTCAAACACTCAACGACTTGAATGTCCCTCTAATGCCAATCTGAGTCTTGTCTTTAGGATGAAAATTTGTTTTTTAGTCTCCAAAATGTGTGTTGAACACTTCTGTTCGTTTCTCTATCCCCGTCTGTCTCCTGTTTAACTGTACACCCAGACGGAGCAGATTTTCCTGAACTGGGGGGTTTCCTGGCTCTCTGATCATTTATAACATTAATATATTCACTCTGTAAGAGCTGGTTTTAAATTTAAGAACACCCTGTGTTAATTAAAAAAATGAAAACAGCTCAAACAGCTCAACTCCAGTCTCCAGAGCAGTTTTTAAAAGCGTCGGTCTCGTCATGGACTCGTGCGAAGAGGACTCGGATTTTATTTGGAGACCAGCCGAGACCACAACTC
Source organism: Distichodus sexfasciatus (assembly GCA_032718565.1). NCBI lineage: Eukaryota > Metazoa > Chordata > Actinopteri > Characiformes > Distichodontidae > Distichodus > Distichodus sexfasciatus. The sequence continues at coordinate 61,501 of JAVGVS010000634.1, read as the reverse complement.
AGAAAAAATGACTATTGAAACTCTTTGCGTTGTTTATGAATTAGTGTTTTAATAACTCAGAATCCCTTTAACTTACAGAAACCACACACATACCGTCACAATCACAAGTTTCTATTTACCGGACAAGTAACTGCGTAAAAAGGCGTTCATTACATTATTCATGATGTAGTGCGCAAGACTCTCATATGGAACGCCATCAAGCGCAAAAATGTAGTTCTCTTCCAGAGAGGCGAAAAGCTGCCCATTTTATAGACCAAAATGAATTCAAATCGGCTCCAAATTACCCACAACTTTAGTGTTTCTTCATTTTCAATTGATCTGCCGGACACTAACCTCATCTTACTTCACAGCACTAAGCTATAGAATGTCTCTGCATAATAAATAAGCATGTTTTTATTTGTCACGTGGTGTTAAAATGTGCATTGGTCCGGTCTCGGTCTCGACTCAGTCTGTCCCTGCCCTGCTCTCGTCCCTTCGGAGTCTTGGTCTTGTCTCGGTCTCGGTTTAGGTGGTCTTGACCCCAACTATATTAAAGGCAGCAAAACTGCAACTTAAATCCATTAACACCTTACGAGTGTTGTGTAAGAATGTTGGCTGTTACTGTGTGGTTTGTGTTGAGCTGAAATGTAATGTACTGCCACACTGCACCACTTCAAACTACGTTCGTCTTCTCGATGCTGCCTGCCAAGAAAGCTCAACGCACTTCCCGCTGGAACTGTGACCGTCTTGAACTCCCAATAGTTTTCAGATGCACACGGATGCACAAATGTGCGTCCAACATCCACCACGGCACTTGCGCAAAAACACAAAAAACGCGAGGCAACAAGTGTGTGGAATATTGTGTCTCAGCTTGCGAGAGACAGGACATTTAAGGGGAAGTCAAACAGTCTCAAGTTCCGCTGATCGCACTCAAAGAGGAAAGCTTCGATTTCAGAGCCGGGTTTCTGCGCCGCGGATCTGCCGAACAGATGGTGCGACTTCAGAGCCCTCCGTTTTCACAAACAGGGTCATGTTTTTGCTTTTCTCCCCCAAAAAGAATCCAGTCCTCTTTTTTTCCAGCACATGTGCGTGTGTGCGTGCATTTTCCACCCCCTGATTGTGTTTCCACTTTATTAAGTGAATCCCGGCTTTGTTCGAACACTGACAGCGGGCCACTTAGCTCCGACCGGGCCGGGTTCCTGACAGACGCAGTGCAACGCGAGACACAACCGGGCCCCAGGCCCATATTGAACTCGTAGCGCCGCGTTGGGACTCGCCTTGTGTTAGATCTGAAGTAAACTGTCACTTACATAAAACACACTTCAGTCTCCGTGCGCCTTTTATCCGCCCGACAAATGCGTACTCTGACCCACAAAGACGTTTTTATTGAAAAGGGATATATTATTGTTTTAGAAGGGAACCAAACGGATCGCGGCACACAAGGGACGAAGGCTCGCCTGGTTTTCATGTTCTGTTGAAAGTGACGTAACGTAACATCAAAAAAGGAAATTGCATTTTCAGTCTTTTATGTTGGGCACAGTACAGCAAACTAGACCTGCAACTAACGTTTATTTTGTTAATTGATTAATCTGCCAATATTTTTTTTCGATTAATCAATTATTAATCGGATAAAAAGAAAATAACTAATTCATTTCCAGCATTTTTTAATAAACCTAACTGTCTGTTTCTATTTTTTTTTATTTCTATTTATTTTTTACTCTCTAACTTTATTAAATGGAAATATATATTTTCTGATTAATTGAAAATGAAGAAATATTGAAGTTTTGGCCATTTTTAGCCAATTTGGACTCATTTTTGCCTATAACTCATTTTGACTCATTTCTGGGAGAGAAGTACGTTTTTGTGCAAGATGGCGTTCCACATGAGAGTCGCGTCACAATAACGCGGTGGACACGCGTCGGAATAATCACTGAGAATATCAAGTAAACGGCTGTACCGTGAGTAGAACGCTGGTGGTGGTTATTTATCACCTAAAATGAGTTTTGTCTGTAATTTTGTCTTACATTATTCATGATGTAAACACACCAGCGTTTGCGACTCTCATATGGAAAGCCGTCATGCGCAAAAACGTAGTTTTCTTCCAGAAAGGCCAAAAGCAGCTCATATTATAGGTCAAAATGAATCCGAATCGGCTCAAAATTACCCAAATGTTTAGCATTTCTTCATTTTTCAATTGACCAGAAATTTTTTTCCCATTTTCAGAGGTGGGTAGTAATGCGCTACATTTACTCTGTTAAATTTACTTGAGTAACTTTTTGGATAAACTGTACTTATGAGAGTAGTTTTTATATAACATACTTTTTACTTTTACTTGAGTATATTTGTGAAGAAATAACGCTACTTTTACTCCGTTACACTGAGCGACATTCCGCTCGCTACTTTTATTTTTATTCATCTGTTATCCAGTGCACAATCTGTCGGAAAACTTCCTCCTAAATGACCGTTCCACCAATCAAACGGGGCTAGGCACATGACATGACACATGACATGACCACACACGAAACACACAGACACTAATACACACAGACACACATGCACACAGACACACACACACACACACACACACACTGGACAGTTTATGCACAGACTGCCTTGTTCTTGTGTTACTGTGTAATCTCTGCCTGCTGAGCCTTGTTGTTTAAACTCTAAAAGTTATTACAGATTATTGTACTGTTTATTGTGGCTGAATCAGTCTTAATTTATGTTACTTTGAATAGATTAAATTTAGTATTTTTAAGTTGTTAATGTGATATTGTTCGGTAATATCCAAACACATTGTACACTGTTATTTTATATTTTTGTTATTATATATTTTATTTAATTACATTTAATTATATGATTAACCAATAAATCTTTCATTTACTTAGAAGCTACTCAGTACTTGAGTAGTCTTTTCACCGAGTGCTTTTTACTCCTACTTGAGTAATTTTTTGGATGACTGCTTTTTACTTTTACTTGAGTAATATTATTCTAAAGTAACAATACTCCTACTTGAGTAAGATTTTGGGCTACTCTACCCACCTCTGCCAATTTTATAATGTTAGAGTTCATTTTCACGAGTGATTATTTGTCATTGTGAACACACAGCACCACAACGTAATGTGACCTCTGCATTTGATCCACCCGTGAAGGAGCAGTGGGCCGTTTTTCGGCAGTGTTTTGGGGACGGTACCTTTCTCATGAGTACCTCGCTGGTATCTTTACCAATCCAGGACACGAACTGGCAACCTTCTGATCACAGAGCCTTTGGGCGCATCTCAGAAGAAATAATAACTGGGAAGTATTTCACCAAACTGTAATTTAGTGGTGGCACTCGTCTATAGACAAAGAGGTTGTAGGTTCAAATCTAGTGCTATTCCAATTCCAGCACGACCACCGTTGTCCCGTGAGCAAGACCCTTAACCCCAAACTGCTCCACAGAGATTGTCCCCATAATTAGGAAATGGTGGTTGCTCTGGATAAAATCGTCTGGCCGAATGCCGTAAACGTTAAGTCAAACCCGTGTGCGATAAACAGCGTACAGGAAGTAGAGACAGAACAGTCATTGTGCATGAAAGAGTGTGAACACACATGTGCATGTGTGCATTTGTTCAGGCAAAAAACTGCTGCCAGGGTGGTCCGGAGTCCTTCCTGGTGTGTGGGATTGTCAACACGAGCTCTGTAGGAAAAGAAATCCCAGTAACGCCACTCCAAACCCATCTGTTACGGGCCCGGGGGACGGAGGGAATGAGGAAGCAAGTGAGTAGGGTGGAGGGAGTATACACTGCGGGAAAAGGAGTGTGCACTTTACAAAAGCCTGCATTCACACCCTTCCTCTCTCCCTCCGTTGCAAAATTTCTCTTTCAGTCGTTCCGCTAAGTTCCGCTAAGTCTCAGAAGAAGCTTTGAGGAGTTCCAGGATAGCCAAGATAGGGGCTTGTGTTCAACAAACACATTTTTTGAGCTGAAAGCTCACTTCCAGAGTCCTTTCTTGGCGCGTTCCTCAGCGCTTGTTGTTGCTAAGTTACGAAAAGCGTCATCGGGCACTTCCGCGTTCGTTCCTATTTCATGTAAACACTGTAATGTGTTGCTTTGAGATCAGTAGTTTAGCCGAAGATTATCTTTACAACGGAGAGACATTGCATGTTAACATTAGCGTCAGCGTTTGAACTAGACACTCACACGTCCTCGAGACGTAGGGATCGGGTGCATGAGATAAATCGTGCGAGAACACAGCTGGGACAGTACCACCGATTTATACGTCCCGCCCCTTCCTCGATTCTGATCGGCTAGCAAGAGAGAAGTGACTCTGACGGAACGCTGTTCTAAAAGTTGAGCGGATTTCAGCGTGAAGTGCTCTGAGCGCTGCTGTAAAAAACTGTCTCCACCGGCGTCTTTTTGTCCGCTAAAGGTACTTAGCGCTCTGAACGCTGAAGCTCACTGGATTTGTCTTAAGCATAGGAGCTGCCAGCGCAAAAACCACACTTGGTGGACACAGGCCCTAAAGCTTCTGACTGGATGTGGAATATTTTTATTTTACGCAAGTCATTTGTTCTAAACCATCATCAGAAGGTTCACTGATAAAGGTAGCTAAGCTTTTGCTTACATTTTGCATTTCAGATCCTTATTTTATTGATGAAGGACGCCCAAAAAAGGCAACAAAGAGGGTTGAGATAAAGGAAAAGATCAAATGTTGGAAACTGAGGAATGGCATTAGTATGAAATAGGGATGCACCGACCAATTTGTGGATGGGATATCGGTCCGATAACTCAGATGAGCTGGATGGAGTACTGGTGGCATTGGGCTGATCTATGGAGTCGATCTGTTCAACTAAATTGTAGGTTTGTCGATGTTTGCGTTTGCACACATGGGTCATGCATGGGAAGAGGGGTGGGAATTGATGAGATTTTATCAATATCAATGCCACTGTTGATGCTTTCTGCCTATCAATCCAATTCCTTATCAGTTCTCTTATCAATAATAATAATAATAATAATAATAATAATGCATTTTCCTATATTTATTTTTTACTCTCTAATGAAGAAATATTGAAGTTTTGGGATTTTTTGAGCATTTGGACTCATTTTGGTCTGTAACTCATTTTTGACTCATTTCTGGGAGTGAAGTACATTTTTGTCATGAGGGCGTTCCATATGAGAGCCGCGGCACAATGCGCTGTGGACGCGCAGCGGGAAGAAATAAATATTAACTAAATGTCTGTACTGTGAGTAGAACGCTGGTTGTTGTTGTTGTTGATCAGCTAAAATATAAGTTTTGTCTGTAATAAATGCGAAGATTGAACTGAACTGGAGCGTTTGAGCGAATGTTTGACTTCCTTGTGAGAGTCGTGAGCGCTAACAAACGCAGCACACACATTTGTGACCCTCCACGGCAAAACCAGTCGCTTGTTGCAAATTTTCAAAATTGAGTTATGTTTTCATGAAAGAAAAATCAAGCTTCAAAACGATACCTATATGGAATGAATGGGACGACATATGACTGAGATATCAACATTCAAAGGAGTCGGGTTTCTCCTGTCACGCCAAGTGAGAAACGGAGAAATCTGCCTTTGAAGTTGTCTATCGACGTAGCACTCACAGACGCTTGCTGCGGTCGCGGCTACGTTTGCATTTACGGTAGCCTACGCTACATTCACAGCCACACGGATAGCCTACCTGCGTTAGGGTAACTGAACTCGGGAGACGAAGATGGATTCCGGAGAAATATCTTCACGCTAGTCAACCAGTGGATTTACCGTAAATATTGAGGTAGAGCGGTCAAAACAGAAACTTTTAACATTCTGCTGGAATTGAATTCCTCACCTCAAGAAAGTCACGTTTTTAGGATGGAAAGGTTAAGTTTTTCAGCAAAATTTATTCATAACAGTACAGTACAGACCTTCCACTGTTTCAAAACACTAAAAACAAAAAATCCAAAATTTTACCCCACGCAACATAAACGGTCATTTTTCTGGGAAACCTGCGTTGCGACAAGCGACTGGTTTCGCCGTGCAGAGTCACATTTACATCGTGAAAAATATCATTTATGCGTCATGATTCCTCATGGTTGAGGATTAAATCACAGAGAGTGTGACGTAATGTACCTCGGAAGTGGTGTTACTGCGGTAAACAATGTTATTGTTCAACATTCATGCTAACTCCTACATACTGATATGACAATGAGCAGAACAAGCAACGCAACACACTACAACCCCAAAAGCAAATCACGTGATTCTACTGTTTAATTTCTCACCTAAAGATTTTTGTCAAAAACTTCCAACACGCTGGAGTTAGCTGCAGGAGCAAAAATTTGCAGTTGGTTGTCAAATGAACTGTTTCTCACGACCAAAAAACTTGTTGATTACGTAATTTCATCTTGCATAAGTATTTTTTGTAGCTATGCGTTCATTTTTCACTTTTCTATATATCCCTACATCACTCGCTTCATGCTAGAGGCGGCCAGACCTTGTGACACAGAACGTTTTTGTGTGCACCACTTTTCCGGACCATGATAGATAAGTTAAGACGGCACTAAACAGTCTGCTTGCATCGTCCACAAGAGCCAACGTCCACCGCAAACAACTCCTCATAAAATCCAATTGAGTTATAATTACTTTGTTTTGTCTTGAGAATTTTCGTGGTTAGTTCCAGCAGTTTTTCTACTAGACGATGATTCAACATTTCTTCTGCGTTCCAGCATCTTTACTTTGTATTTCTGTCCCAGCACATCATGGCACATTTGTATTTGTCATGCGCTTCATGTGTAAGACTTTGGTCAAAGATTCACGATACGCTCAAAACTTAATTATAGTCTGTCTTTAGTTGCAGAACCACCAAACAGGCTGTCAATTGAGGTAAAATGTTGTTTGGTTTGAGACTGAAAAAATAATACAAGATGTGCAACATACGATAAAGTATCAGAAACGTAAGCATTACGAGTGGGACACAACCTGCAGTCATCTTTGGTTCCTGAATCACTAAACGTTGAGACCTAAGAAATCACTCACGATGTACAGTTTTCACTCCAGCAGCAGGAAAAAAAATATTCTAGGTCCAAAAATTCAAATTTAGGCCATGATTTCAGTTCATAGAATAAAGTGAAACAAATAAACAAATGATCTACTTTTCAGTTTTCATTTGCTCAGTCTTAGGCCCTATCCACACGGCGGTGGAATCTTGGATAAACGAACGCACTCTGAACATCCTACGCGGTTTTGCTGCGTTTTGTAGCTGCGCTTGGCTGACTTCAGTGAGGCGTTGCATCGGCGTTCGTTTGAAGCTGTTTAACGCCAACCTGCAGCTCAATTTGTAATTTGGTGTGTTTACCTGTGGGGGCAGTGATCAGACTGTTCAAAGTGTTTACCTGTGTGCTGAAATATAAAATTAAAAAATATATAAATAAAAAAGAGGAAATAAAAACTTGTGGCACATGAAGGAAATTAGTCTCTGCGCTGCACAGCTGTTTTTATATCACCCACTGAAGCGCAAAATAGGAATATTAAACTAACTTAACGGAACCACGGGATACATTTGGTCCTCGAGGACGTCCAGCTGAACGCCATGTTAACGCAATAGTGACGTTTTCTTTCAATTTCGGCAGAAATTGGCTCCAGGAAAACGTTACGTGCAGCGCTTATTTGACGCCATCCAAACGCAGGTCATGAACGTCCGTGTGGACGCCAAAGAGCAGGAAAACAGCCGGCGTGTAGTCTGCGCTCACCTGATGCCACGAATGCCAGAAAAACGCCTGACGTGGACTAAGGCTTAGTCTTAGGACCAATCGTGGCAAGACCTGATTCCTCTGTATGTGAAAGTATTTGTGAGACCTTCCATGCACAAAAACAGAAGTAAATGCGTAAAAACGCATAAAATAAATTATGTGGCAAACAAACTATGTGACAAATAAAGAATCTTGAACCCATACGCAGAAGGAGACAGTGAAGTTAAACCAAAAAATCTCCAAAATCTCTCCTGCGCTCTCATCCCTCTCCGTCTCCTGTGTCAGTGTAAAAACATGCCGCTTTACCTCCCTAATGGGGTGTAACTGTGGCCGGGGAGTTATGAAGGCGAGTCCTGGGGCAGCCACGTGGCCGTCTTTCACATCTGTTCAAATAAACTCACCTCTGTGGCATCAGCAGTTAAAACACAGTCAGAGTTTCGTTGGCCTTTACTTCCCTTTCACCTACCGTTCTTCCCCCGGCCTTTTCCCGTTTAAACACACACACACACACAGTCACATCTTGCCGTTTCTGTGAAGTCCTTTAATTCTGACGAGATGTAAAAAACTACACCCAACCTGAACCGGAACTCTGACCTCAGTAACCAGAAGCAAATCTTTTACCTCCTGCACTTCCTCACATCAAACCCGCAACTTTTCTATGAAAGCATTTTCGAGGACGTATGAGGACTGGAGCTCATACACAAATGTCCTCACAAAGCCACACCGCCCTGACCGTTCTCATCTTTTAGGTGATTGTATGTTCCTTACAAATAGAGCTCCACCGATATTGTTTTTTCAGGGCCGATATCGATACCGAATGTTGCTAGTTAACAGTGATAACCGATATTTGGATCCGACATGCAAAAAATTTAGAATTTTACCAACACCAAGCTCAGCTGAAACTCTCCTTGAAGGGGCAGTCGGTGGCGTAGCGATACAGCGGTCGCCCCGTGATCGCAAGGTCGTAGGTTGGAAACCGGTAAAGGTACTCATCCGCACCGTCCCCAACCACTGCTCCCCGGGCACTGATCTTGTTAGCTGCCCACAGCTCCTTCACGGGTGGGTCAAATGGAGAGGTCACATTTCCTATTCATTTGTTAGTTTTCTTATAAACATTGTAACGTGTTCCTTTGAGATCGGTAGTTTAGCCGACAAGATTATCTTTACAGCGGAGAGAAAGCACATCTTGGCATCAGCGGCAGCGTTTGAACTAGATACTCATGCCTTCGAGACGTAGAGATTTGGTGCACGAGAATACATCTGGGAGAGTACCACTGATTAGTTCAAGAGTTGCAAAACTTGCGTTTCAAGGAATATTTCAGGCTGAACAGGGTCAAATTTGGCCCATCAGCTTGTCCAGCTGCTCCAGATACGCCGCCATTTGTAGTGAGTTCATGACTGCGTAAGTCCCGCCCCTTCCTCGAGTTTGATTGGCTAGCAAGAGAGCAGTGACACTGACGATCGCAGCAGATTTCAAATTGAAGCACTGAGCGCTGGGGTAAAAAAAACATCTCCACCGGCGTCTATGTTCCGCTGAAGGCGCTTAGCGCTCTGAACGCTGAAGCGCATAGGACTTGCATTAAAAATAGACGCTGTCAGCGCAAAACCCGCATTTGGTGGACACAGACCCGTACCGCGCAGCCGCCGTTCTTCACGAAGCCAGCAAATTGAAAGATTAAAAGGCTCATGTGCCTCGTCGAACATCTGTAGCAGTCATGACCCACATCCCCTTTTCTGTCGTTTATATTTCCCCATAGGAACCCATTTGTTTTCTTCTATTGGGAAGACATGGGATCTGGGCCTCAAAAACGTTCCTGTTTTCACACGACAGTCAACACGGTTCTTATGCCATCTCACTGAACACGCATCTCAATTCACGGGTTCCACCCGCACTCGTCTTTTTCTTACTTTTAGCATCCCTCGTTTCTTCCCATTCACTTCTATACATTTTAGAAGTAGTCTTTCTACTCGGCAAACCACAACCTAAACAAACACATTGGAATTTTAGTTTATTTTGCAGTCTGCCAAAAAGATAGATATGCATAATGTACACACACACAAACACAGACACACACAGACACACAAAGACCTGTTCAGTTCTTTCGTTCTCTCTCTCTCTCTCTCTCTCTCTCTCTCTCCCTTCAGCACCTGTCATGGCCTAAGGTTTATGTGCAAGCCTGAATTACCCTGTAGGAGTGTGTGTGTGTGTGTAAAGGGGGAGGAACAAGTTCTGTAGGGGAGGATTTATGAGTAAAACCCCCCACGCCAGTACGGGAGGTGCAGAACAACCTAAAAGAGAGCAGGGGGAGATATACTGTATATAACTTAATACTTACCCCACACACACACACACACACACACACACACACACTTAAAGCACCTGGTTGACCAGAGCAGCTATGAAGTACGTTAGATGACTGCATGCCCCCCGCACACACACACATCAGCACTTCACTGGAAAAGGCATGATTTTAGGCGTTTTACGAGTTCAGGTTCACGTACAGACAGAACAGCGGTCGGCATGACGACATTGTAGCGGGTTTATGGTTCTCTATGAAGCAACGGGGGGCCAGAGGTCACTCAGGAGTGCTGCTGCTCTTCTGCCAAAAAAAACCCAGCCAGAACACACAGGGATAAAGCGAGCGTGGAAAAGAGCGATGGTGGGGGGAGAGAGAGAGAAAGAGAGTGGGGGGGCATTATGCCGAGGCCTTCACAGGCCAGTCGAGAGATATAATGCCTCCAGTGTGTCCTGGGTCTGCCACGGGGCCTCCTCCAGCAGGTAACTGCCCAAGATCCATTCACACCAGGTGTCCAAACTCTCGAAGTTGGACTCTCCCAGACGTCCGAACTGAAAGAGCCCAGACACCCTGCGGCGAAACCCCATTTCAGCCGCTTGTATCCGCAATCTCTGACTGATGTTTACCTGATTGAGTATCCTATAGCCACAAATATTAAGTATTATGGGATGGTGGTGGTCCAGTGGTTAGGAAGGACACTCACCTCTGGACAAGAGGTCATGGGTTCGAAGCCTACCTCCAACACTACCAACATTGGGTCCCTGATCAAGACCCTTGCTCCAGTGAGACTGTCCCTGAAGTTGGAAAATGTACGTCGCTGTGGAAAAGGACGTCTGCTAAATGGTGTAAATGAAATACTGCAGCTTGGATGCAGTTATTTTCTCTGTAGCGTAACTAACTAACTACTTTATTAAAACAGGAGAAGTGATCTACTTTTAATCAGCTTTTAAACGTTGCTCCCCCAGCACTGATGACAGCTACGGCTGCACAATATAACATTTTGGCACCGCCCTCAAGATGTGAGCATGTGAAACCCAACACGTCAGGCTAAGACTTTTTCGCTGCTTGACACAGAAGGAAAACTCGTCCGGTGCTGGTTTTCCATGAGTAATCCAGAGGAGAAGTCTGTCCGATGTAACATCATTTCCTCTTATTGAAAAGTTCTTGGATACAGCTCGATAAAGGATGGCTTCTAATTACCGCAGCGCTCACAGCACCTCAAGTTGAAATCCTAATAGAACAGCGACGCAATCGTCAATGTCACTTCTCTCTCAGTAGCCAATCAAAATCGAGGAAGGGGCGGGACGTAGCAATCGGTGGTACTCTCCCAGCTGTGTTCTTGCGCGGTTCATCTCATGCGCCCGATCTCTACGTCTCGGAGACATGCGAGTATCTTGTTCAAACGCTGCCACTAATGTTAAGATGCGATTTCTCTCCAGTGTAAAGATAATTTGGCCGGCTAAACCAGCCATGTCAAAGGAACAATGTTTACAGAAACGAAGGCGGAAGTGCTCGATGACACTTCTCGTAACTAGCGCAACAACAAGCGCTGAAAAAGCACTCTGGAAGTGAGGTTGTGACCGCTCTTTGCGCAAAAAATGTGTTTGGTGGACACAGGCCCTTAAACGTTATTTTCACCTTTTTTATTACCTTTAAGTGTCTACGCAGATGCTGTCTTACACAAAAACTATCACAATCATTCCAGAAAGTTCATTCCATCCAAACAGAGCTATTCAAGCCACTTGTTTTAAAAAACAATTTTTCCTATTGATATATCTTGCTGGAAAAAATAGTAATATAAATTTTTTCCATTATCTGTCAGCACTATTTTTGAAAGGAAATTACCCACAAAACCCGGAAAAATGGTGAAAATGGGCCGCTAGTAAATACAAACCAAAGACTCTCTAGCATTTAAATAATTATTTCACCTCAACGCACAGCCTAAATGTGTTCTGTTTATAGTCAGTGAGAAGGAGAGAGCGAATAAGAAAGAGAGAGAGAGAGAGAGAGAGAGAGAGAGCGCGAGAGAGAGAGAGAGAGCGAGCAGCTTTTTTAAATTAGGAGACTTCTGCACTCTGCCAAAAGCCACAAATTAGCCCCCTCCAGCAGCAGAGAATTAGGAACAATTTTGTGTTTGCTATAAAAAACGCAACAAGAGAAAGGAGGAGAGCAAAAATACAGCCTGCACCAGGACCACCGGAGAACACAAATAAACAGCACACTCATCAAACAGCATGGGTGGCGGAGGGAGGGAGTGAGGGAGAAGAACTCTGACACTCTAATGACCGGTAGGGAGTGTGTGTGATGTATGATGCAGAGTGCGTTGCTGAGCATCTCTCTTTCTTTCTTTTCCTCGCCCTCTTATCCCTCTCTCTCTCTCTCTCTGGTGAGGTTTTGGTGTGTGTTTACAGCACTGGAAGTGCGTCAGACGAGGCCGACTTCACCACAGCTGCTCCTCTCGCTCTTGCTCTCGCCTCCGGAGCTCCTTGTGATTCGGGCATCACTTTAAAAGCCTTAGACTCCACACACACACACACACACACACACACAGCGCCAAGCACATCTACACAGCAGCACACAGATCCACACCTCTCTATACATAGCAACACACATCCATGCGGTGGCACACACATTTATACATTCATATACACGTTTGGGGGTGTGTAACGCGTCTACGCAAAAATAAATACTTAAACTTAACTCTATACACAGCGGGCAGCTTTTTGGCAGCGTCCAGGGAGCAGACCTTGCTCATGAGTACCTCAGTGGTACCTTTACTGGTCCAGAACTTGAAATGCTGACCTTCAAACCATGATGCCAACTCCCTAACTACCCCATGCTACTGAGATTAGAGCTGTAATATTCGGTTCCTTTTTAGGATTCAGCTCTGAGTCACTCACTAAACTGATCCGGGTGTGTGAGTCACTTGAGTCAGTATTGCCAAATTGCCAGCTGAACCGTTTGTTTTTCATAGAATAGAGTATACGTGGCTTGTGATGAGCAGAGGTGGGCAAAGTAGCTAACTTCATTACTTAAGTGAAAGTACAGATACCACTGGTCAAAGGTTACTCTAATACAAGTGAAAGTCGTACAGTCAAATTTCTACTTAAGTTAAAGTACTGAAGTACTTGTTTAAAAAAATACTTAAGTCTTAAAAGTACATCATCTTCCACTGAATTGTTGCATTATTGCCACAACACTTATAATACCTAATGCCTCTGACTAGCTTGTAGAAGCTGTAGAATATGGAATTGGTAGAATGTTACAGAATGAAACACAACCCAAACTGATAAAGAAAACCAGTCATTAGTTTATTTTATTAATTAATTGTAAGACTATACACCCCACAAAACAGCATGGTAGTGTTCTGACACAGCTCTGGCAGTGTGTGCACACATATATGTGCATGTTAATCAGGAGGACAGTGTAGTAGCTGTAAATGCAGCTCACAACATCAAATCAACATTCCAACCTGCTTAAAACCCAGCTCTACACCTTCATGACTTTCCAACAGCAACAATGTTTTAATTAAGACAGAAAACGGCAGAACTGTGTGAACTTGGTTTTATAGTTTCAGTCTACAGGCGTGATGTAACCCTACTGATTACTGATAGACTGTCACCTGCCGAACAACCGAACACGTTTTAGAAAAGGGGGAATAACGTCCACTTTATCCACAGATTTGAAAGTAACGAGTAACGAGAACCTTGATAGAAATGTAGTGAAGTAAAAAGTGCAGTATTTGTCTTTAAAATGTAGTGAAGTGGAAGTCCTAAGTTTCCAAATAAAATACTACTCAAGTGAAGTACAGATCCTCAAAAACCCTACTTAAGTACAGTACTCAAGTAAATGTACTTAGTTACTGTCCACCTCTGGTGATGAGAATAAATGCACTTCCAAATAAATGACAAAGTATCAAGACAAGGCTGCCAGAGCGGCAAACATTTATTTTCAAGTGGCACTAGTGGAAGTTAACCGACAGATTTACTCATGACTATATGTGCTTCACGCCGCGTTTCTGATTCGACTGACACGAGTCCCGTAGTCTACGAAGAGGATTCAACTCTGTAGGAAGTTCTTATGATTCCTCTTTTGAGTGTGGCGGTGCAAACAAACTGTGAGTTATGACATTTTAGCAGCTATACTTACTACTACGGCTGTACTGATCTTGTAATGAGTTTGAAATGATTATAAGAGGTACGTACGTGATGGGGTGTATATTTTAGTCATGGTGTAGTTAGGACTCGATGGATTCGGGTTAATGGAGGCCTCAGATTCATGACTCATAAGATATTTAATGGATCCGGGTGATTCACCCAGGTGAGTCATGAATCTCCCAGGTCTAATTTAGATTTACACAGCACCACACACACGCAATTATAAAGCATCACACACACAAACACACACACATCTAGAGTAGGGATAGACTATATGAGCTCAAATCAGTATCACAATTAACAGAACTGTTTTGATCACAAGTAATGATTTTTTTCTTTTTGACTGAAATGGTTTGTCCTATAAATATGTAAATATATAAACTACTAAAGCTGGGAAAATTTTTTTTACTAATGAAGGAGTGCATTAAAATAACACACAGGTAACACACAGATGTATAGGCAGAGTGGACGGGACGGAGTCATGTGACAACATGTGCTAGAATGTTTTTAGGAGCACAGTGTGTAAAACACACGCTAGGGAAAGCGTTTTATTTTCAAAAATATTAGAAATAACCGACAAGGACAAGCTCACATCGATTAGAGGTTCTTAATGTAGGTTCATGATTCATTTTCGATAAATTGTCCAGCACTTATCTAAAAATATTTATAAAGCCTGACCTGACATCTACACACCACACACCTGCTCCAACGACTTATTCTTTTCACCTTCAGTAGAAAATCTGTTCGTTTAAAATCTTGACATGCCGAGTCTAATTCTACAAAAGTAACACAAGTCATGCCTTCACTTCAGGAGTCAACACCAAAATCCTGAGTAAGGAGAACGTGTGTGTGTGTGTGTGTAAAGCTGTGTGAGCATCTGCAGCTACGGATGTGCCAACTCCCGGCTCTGGCCAGGTGGTCCTGATCTTGGTCGAAACTTTACTTACGCATCTGCAATCTCATAAAGCCGCGCCGCTCTGGAGAGGCCTGCGTTTGTTCTGACAAGCAAATAAAAATACATTCTAAACAATTCAACATGTGTAAACAAATAAACAGGAATCAGGACATTCACCCGGCGAGATAATCACAAACACACCGTTACCTCCAGTTACAGCAGGTTAAAAAACAGAGAACAAGAGAGAAAATAAATAGAAATGAGAAGAGAAAGGAATAGAGACATAAATAGATAGAGACAGAAATAAACAGAGAGAGAGAGAAACAGACAGATCAGAGAAAAGAGACAGAGTGGGAGATAGTAAACAAGTATCAGAATCAGAGTGATAAACAGAGTGAGAGTTTTATACAGAGAAATAGATACAAGGGAAGATGGAGAAAGAGATAAATCGACAGAGAATGAGAGGAATAAACAGAAACTAAAAAAGAGAAGAACGGAAAGATAAACAGACAGAAATAGAGAGAGAGAGAGAGAGAGAGAGAGTGCATCTATTCTTTTCCTGTCTATTAAAAGCAAAACGCGTCCAACAGCTTAGCTTTCTGTAGTACCTCTCTCTCTCTCTTACACACACACACACACACACACGCACACACACACTTTCACCGCTCACTTGCTTTCTCTGGTGCAGAACGCATGGCTGAAGTGTGAGCTCAATGCCCTTCTGGGTGGCTTTCCTGCTGTATGTCACTGTCATCTTGCCAGCAGCACTGGTGGGGGTTCTCACACACACACACACTTCATCATATCACCCACATGCTTTAGTCATGTAGACGGTCCTGTTAAACACTGCAGTTGGCCAATAGAATTTAACAGGTCCTATGGGGTAGAGAGAAAGAAAGAAAGAAAGAAACTATGGAAAGAGAGAGAGAGAGACAGGAGAGAGAGAGAGAGAGAAAGAAAGAAAGAAAGAAAGAAAGAAAGAAAGAAAGAAAGAAAGAAAGAAAGAAAGAAAGAAAGAAAGAAAGAAAGAAAGAAAGAAAGAAAGAAAGAAAGAAAAGATGGAGAGATGTAGCGACAAAGAGAGAGAGAGAGAGCGAGAGAGAGAGAGAGAGCGAGAGAGAATAGAGGTTCTAATTGAATAAGTCTTGTATATGGGAGGAGGAGAGACTCTGCCAGGAAAGGCAGAGGCTGAAAACCCCAGCCAGTGGACGTTAACCTCGGCAAAGACTTACTGGCAGATATACAGCCCACTTGCTGTGTGTGTGTGTGTGTGTGGTTTCTAGCTCCTGATTGTACCCCCCAAATAACTGTCCCGTTTTTGTGGCTTTGTGAGGACCTTTTGTATGCTAGGGCCAGTACTCATACGGAACACTGCTCTCGGTAACTAAGATTAAAGTTGCGGAGAACTCCTACTGTGTGTTGACTGTGTGTCTGATACAACTAACTTTACCTAAAGTATGTGTAAATGTGTGTACAGGCCTGTGCCAGAAGTGTTGTTCGATTCAAAGAGCCAAAGATAGGAAAAAGATAGAAAACTATGATTCATCCCAATGTTATGGCTTTGTGGGAACATGAGCAGGATGGACATTTTATGTGAAAAACTAAACGCGGTAAAAGATTGGCTTTTGGTTGCTGAGGTTAAGGTTATGGTTCAGCGTAGCTACAGTTTTGTTTATATGTAATCATCATGGGAGTCTAAAGAAGATTCTCACAAAGAAAGCAAGACAAGAAATGTGCTCGTGATACAATACCTTTTACTCAAAGCAGAAACTACAGCAATTTCTCTCAACTCTTAACTCCTTTGTCTAACTTTTTAGATCTGCTGCTAATCACAAGAGCTTCAGTAACAAAGCACAATTTCCATAGAAGCACCAGCCTGCCTTCATTTCTGCCACCTCGAGCCCCGTTTGGACCGAAGGTTCACAGATGTGGGAGAGAAAATAGGAAGAGATAAATGAATAACAGGATGAGACGCTTGTTCAACATGATCGTAGAGGCCTGGGGCCACGTCTGCCGGGAAATCCACTCGAGAAACAACAGACAGAGCAGTTTGCTCATCCCACAAGGCAGGGAAAAGATTAGAGGAGATGCCACAGACGGGTCATAAATAAAAGAATATGTGCCACATCATCTAAAACACTACAAAAGCAGCTCACATCTACATGATCCCAAATGAAGGGGAAAAAGAGGGTTGGAGAAACGTAATACTCCCAGTTGCTTCAACAGGGACGTCACTACGATTGAAAGACAGAGCGGGGGCTCAGCCCCTATGGGTCTGGTTAGGAACCCTAACTCTCCTGCTTCTCACTCACTCTCTTAAAATATCTTCATATATCCATCTGACCAATGACTTGAAAGATACCAGTACAATAGCATTAACAGGGAAACTATTCCATTTAATTTTCTCTCACAATAATTGATAACAAAATTGTACTGATACTGTTGAAATACTGGAGAGATGGAAAAGACCGAAACACTGCATTTAAACAAATTATTACTGCACATATTGCACATAATGAACAAGTGTTCATTAAAAATTCTTCATGATCATTTCATGATAAATGGATCTGCAAAGAACCAATGGGTAAAAGAGTCTTTGTAGAACCAAAGAAGGCTCCCCTCCCCTATGGCATCACTGTGAAGAACCACTTTTGGTTCTAATATTTTTAAGAGTGTAGTATCCGGACTGGGAAAAAGAATGATCATTTTAATCAGATAACAACTTGTAGGCCTTGTACTATTTATTTCGACTCTGGTTCTAAATGTTGTTGGTTTGTGTTAAGTGCATGCCTGCACTAATTTCTTATATGAAAAAAATCACCTATAATCACAGGGGGAAACATGTCCATGTTCCTCAATGAGCTGAATTTTTTAGTCATAAAAAGTGTAAATCCAAACAAAAACTGTGGCAGAAGGTAACAAAAATCTGGGAAGAAGAAGAAATAACTCAAAAAGCATATCCTGGAAAAAAAAAGTGATGAACATTGTCTCAATGACAAAAAAAATCTATGGAAGGAGAAGACACAACAAAAATGTAAAAATGAAGAACGAACTAGATGAGTAAGTCTTGTAAAAAGCTGTGAATTGTGTCTCTGTGACAAAACTGTGGCAGTAGCTACCAAAACAAAAAGTGGGAGGAAGAAGAAGAAATAGCTAAACTGCCAGTCCCTGAAAGAAGGCCATGAGTGTTTTATGACAAAAAAACAAGGAGTTAACATTTACGGTGTTTAGCAGGCGGTCTTATCCAGAGCAACTTACATTTCCTAATTTCAGGTACAGTCCCCCTGAGAGCAACTTAAGGTTAAGGGTCTTGTTCAGAGACCCAGTGTTGGTAACGCCAGAGGTCGGATTCAAACCCACGACCTCTTGGTCTAAACGTGAGTGTCCAACCACTAGGCCACCAACACCCAAGACAAAAAAGGTGGAAAGAAGATAAAGAGGAGGACGAAGAAGAAATAACAAAGATCAGAACAAAGTGATTGCTGGCACCCACCTCTCACAATAATCATTAAACCAGACAAACTTGAGCATGTACTTTTTAAAAGCTTTTAAAAAACGTAAGTGTGAAATAGGAGAAAGTAGAATGGAGGAAGGAGCGAGGAAAGAGATACTGAGTTCTTGTTCTTTATTTAAGCAAAGTGCTCTCTATTTGTTTTGTCAGGTGCAAAATGACCCCAATATATCCGTTTAGCCACATGTGCATAGCAAAACGCAAACACAGACGCATAAACACACGCACACACGCGTACGAGGCCTCCGGGTTTAGTCGAGTCTGTAATAAACCCCCTTCAGCTCCTCCGTCGGGTGTTTTCCATTCAGACACGCGATAAACAACGGTGAACACACCAGACAAGCATAAATCTTAATCTTTCTGCTTTTTTGAGGCGGGAAAGCACAAGTCGACTGAGGTTTGGGAGTTTTGGAGCATAAACAAACATGAGACAAACACCTGTCGAGAACTGTGGAGCAACAGCAACCTGCTTGACTTTATATGTCTGGAAAAGGTCCTAAATCATAAAAATTATGAAGCAACTCAGTAGGTGGAATGTTTTGCCCTTGCGAAGTGAACCATATTGTTGCTAATTGTTGCAAGTGCGATGCCAGTATTTTTCTTGTCGTTATCTCAAGGTCACGAGTTACTTTTCTTGGGATCTGGACATAACGAAAGAAGGCTAAAAAAAAAAAAGTTTCCCCCTCCATCTCCCTCACAATAAAGTTGCATATTTCTTAAGTGACGGACACTGATAATGATAATTACAGAAATACATAAAGGACAAGCACCAGCATTATTTTTCGTTATCTCGCATGTCGGGAAAAAGATAAGTCATGATATTGAGACAATGGCTTTCGTTATGTCGAAGAGTACTGCTGTTTCGACTTTGTGACAGTCCATGACCAAAATAAAGTCGGACACGTTTGTTAATAATGATGTGTAGCCAAGAAATTTGTCATATCAGTCGTTATCACTAAAAAACAAGTTTCGTTATCTCAAGATCAACTATCGACCACCACATGAATTCCTCTTACGCTGCTAACGTAACTAGCGAGGTTAGCTCACCGGCTTTCTTTGCAGCAAGATTTCTCTTCTCCTTCTCGGAGTTGTCGTCTTTGCTATTCTGCCAAAGTATTTCACATAGTTGCGCTGTCGCATAGTTTGTTTTTCTTTCATTTCCACGGTCTTTGCTCTGGAGGTGAACAATATTTTCTGTAAGTTCGCTTTGTCGTTTTTACCTGTCCAACTAAGACGCGGATTGTGACGTCATCAGAGCGAGACCGACGAAGCTAAATCAAACCCGCTGTCTACCTTCATGAGTGCTTTTATAGATTTAACTTTTTCCTAAAATGACTGATACTGGAACATTTTCACTGATACTTATCTGCAAAGAACCATAACAAGTACTGTGCTACTTTAATTAAACCCCTAGAATGTCAAATAACATTCACAAATGTCTAAAATTAGCCTTTCTCTGTTGAATGCTGTAGACCAGAGAATTTCCTCCTAAGAAACCCTCAAGCCATTTGGAAAATACAATAAAAGGTGGCCAACTTTTAGAACATGGTAAATTACAGTTCTAAATGTGAATCTTTGGTTCTGCTTTCTAAAGATCTTCTAATTTACAGATAAAAAGACAAGACAAAAAGGCGGCACCTAAGAAAAGAAAGCAGGCAAATCCGGAATGATGACAAAATGAAAAAAATACAATATCATGATGCACTATGGAACGGAATATTAGACTTCTTAAGAGGTATTAGTACAGAACGGTAAGTCTCACAACCTTTTAGTCCAACAAAAACACTTTTCCTGCTGACCAAAGGCACTTCAGGCACATTTGTGCAATTTACTGTTAGGCTCTGTATTGGGCCTTCACATTTTTGTCCGTTTCTGGTCCCAGTACCAAAATGTTTGGACACCCTGCTTTGGGCTCTGGAGTTGGCATACTGTTTGGAACACTTTGTTTAAATCTGGCATTTGAGGAGCTAGGAACCATAACACAAAACATCGTCGAATGGTGCGTAGCTACTTGACGATACAGCAGTACACACATACATGAAATGTAATTGTGCTTGAAGCCAAGTGATCCATATGTATTTGATAAGGCCAATGAGATTGGAGTGCAGCCTCTTTGAGATATTGACATGTGGAACTTATTGAGACTGACTTTATCACTACAAGCAGATCCATGTGGAAGAGTGAAGAGAGATTCTGCCACATAATTCCACCTCACACATATAGAAACACTCAAAAAGTGAAATATGGTCCTTATTTCTTTTGTTTCTAGGCTGTCCATATGTCCCTTTATACAGATGTCTTCTTCCTGCCATATATGAGTGCGAATGTTTGGCCTGATATCCAAAAAAGATAGGAAACCCTGAGATTTTTTGTGGCTTTGTGAGGTGTTTTTATATCAGACATGGCTGCACATTAAAAAAGGTAAATTGTTAGTCAAAATATCACTGTCTAATGTTATAATATTGACTACTAAAGTATTGTAATTGCTATTAGTATTGTAATCACAAGGTTTTGTTAAAAATTACTTCTCATTCAAAACGTTTATACCCTACCACATTTCCACATACGCCAGATACTTACAGTATTAGAATTTACTCTCATGATATAAACTGTTGTGACAGAGATTAATTCATATCATTATTGACCATTTAGGTCTGATTCACTTACAGTAATACATGACAAACATAATGAATTTATTCAAGAGCATCATTTATTAATGCACTTTTAGCCTAAATTACTTAGACAAGACTTAATCTAATAACATCCCTGTATAAAATAACCTGAATCAAACTAATCCTAATACACTAGATTTAAATCTTAACTTTGTATAGCAATGCTTTGTTTCACAGTCTTTGTGTTTGTATTTAAACTGTACAATTTATTTCAGAAATAGATTTTTATTCTATTAGCTAGAGTAATTTCCTTTTATTGTTTAATGGCCTACCCACACTAAACACCAAAATTGTCTGTTGGACCACATAAATATAAAAAATATCAACGACAAATACTGTTTTATACAAATAATTTATCGTTGTTATTATTTCTAACAGAATTTATTTTAGCGAAAATAAACATGCACATTTTTAAACACGTATAGGATCGCAGTAAAGGTTTAAATTGTTATTTCTCATTGTTCTTTTTTTTTTTTAACCCAAACCAGTTAAATCCGTAAATATAAATAATTAAATAACATTTTAATTCGTCTATAAAATTTAATGCCGATTGTTAATTTTTCACAGATATTAATTTAATTGCGATTTACCCCCTAGTTTCAGAACGAGATGAAATCACAAAAAATAACTGTTGGTTAATTTTAAGTTCATTCAAAAATAAGCCCTAACGCGAATTCTTTTCTTTACAGGTCAAATTACACCGAGGATTAATTTCAGACTTCGAAAAAATGAAATGATCATTATGCATTATTTTAGTAGAACGAACATTTTCTCTTGATTTTGAAATATTATTATTATTATTATTATTATTATTATATTATTATTAAGCAACTTAAATAGCGCATTTTTAGACTTAATTTTGTCTTTACTGGTGTGTAATTGCCTTTTATGATAATTAAATATAGAACTTAAATAAAGGCAGGTCTATTTCTGCTTTCAAATGAGAATTTATTGAAAATTAATAGGAAGACAGAAAACGCCTGATATGATATTGGAATGAGAGAATGTCAAAATGATACTCCGAAAATTACGTCTACCTGAAAAAACAACTCACTAATACCAGCGTCTCGAAATGCTGTAAAAGTTTACAGGTGAGAGCAGAGTTGTGTAAAGCCTGGAGTTTGCTATATTCCTGCTGAAGGCTGTAAAAACTCGGCGCTCCGACCGGATGAAGCGCGGCCGGCGGCAGCAGCCCGGTCCCGGGGACGGCGGGACTCGAACCAAACCCCGCGTTGGAAGTCCGCGTCAGCAGCGTGAAAGCGCGGGTAAGATGCTGCTAACAGGCGGCACGACAGGTGGCGGCACCCGTTCCATTCCCACCGGGTACAAATCCAAAGCGGGAACGTGCACCGAGCCGTGAGATCCGAACCCAAATCCGAAACCGAACCCGTAGTGAACTCCCCGAACACGGTTCCGTTGTGAAGTTGCGCCTCTTAAAGCGCTTACTGCGGCGGAGGAAGCTGCCGTTCTCGAACATGTCGGAAGACATGGGGTCCAGGGTCCAGTAGTTGCCCTTCCCGGGGTTACCGGGCTCCCGGGGTGATGGACGAAGCAGTCGTTGAGTTTATTAGGTTATGGCGGATCGAGTTCTACAGGCGGGGAATTTTTCTCGGTAATAAGCGAATCACCATTATAAATCACATCTCGCTCAAAGTGAGCCGCTTTTTCGGGCTTTGGAGGATGGCCATGGTGATGAGCGCGATGTAAGAGTACGGAGGCTTCACGGAGCCCGAACTTCTCCCGGTAGACATCTCCTGATCGCCGCCGCCGCCGCCGTTTCCTTTCTGCCCCTCCGGCGCGCTTTTTGTCACCGTCGCCGGTGGAGAACTTTCAGCTTTGAGTTCTTTGTTAAAATCTCCGACCACGTCGATGTCTGGATCCTCCATGGCTTCTTCTATCCAAGATCATAATTTCTAGGAAAAAATTATGGTGGCACCCGTACCGGGAGGAAGATTGAAAAGCGGAAAACGACAAACTCCCAAAAAGAACAAGAAAAACCAAAAAAGATCAACCACTCGGCTTACTCCCATCAGAGACCCAAACATCCAAGATCATAATTCTTCAGGGGGAAACGGACTTTCGGTCGCACCTGTCCGACTTCGAAGGTTCGAGGTGGAAATGACCAGCTCCCAAAAAAGAAAAAAGAAAAACTCGCTTTAGAGACGCAAAACCTCTCAGGTAAACCCTTTGAAACGCGCCAAACTTGTCTTTGAGATAAAGGAGACAACCACCTCAACAGTGAAAACGTCCAAATCCTTCTTTTCGAGAGTTCCATGGAGTTAATCTAATTTGCATATAATTGTGACTTTCTCTGTGGTCTAAAAGAGTTTCTTCTGACCTGGTATACCGGACCGAAAAAAGACTGCAAATCTGATAAAGATTCTTTTCTTTCTTTTTGGAAGCAAAAGTGTTTTTTTCCTTGTGGCATCAGTCCAAAGAGCCCATTTTGCTCCTACACAGTGTCAGAGATTCTAGTAGTCAGGCAGAGCTCTGCTGTTATGTGAGAGCTCTGACTTCCTTCTAAAGGGAAAAACATTCCTGCAAAAGCTTCTCCCATGTAACTTCTTTATCCCTTAGATCATGAGATGCAGGATGTCATGGTGCACGTTTGGAGAAACTTTAGACCAAAAAATATCCAAGAACGGGCCAAGCTGTGTGATCTCTTGTCCCAAAAGCTTGTAAATGCTAAAAATACTCTTGTTAAAATAAAGGTGGCAAATGAGTTTGGAGTGATGCCATCGAAGAACCACTTTAAGAGTGTTTTGTTGAAGATCCTTCCTCCAAGTTCGACAAAGGTATTTTTAGCCATTAAAAGCTTTTGTGATAAGCAAAACTGTATCTTTACACTCGTTAACCCTGCAGAGGCTGTTCAGGGACACTTAATTTTTAAGAGTTTAAACCGTTTTACTTCAGATAAGCTGATGCTTGTTTCAGGTCATTTGTAAAGAGTTGTCTTGCATTAGTTTGCCCTTAATTTTATTAAGGCGAATGTCTGTTTCATGATTCGGTAACCTGCCAACATTTATGTCAAATGATTCTGAATGGTTTGCAGAATAGGGAAACATCCATTCTTAAGATTGTAATTTTGTATGCGCTGGTAACAAAACGTGACCATTTTTGACTATATTTACGTACAGACTTCAAAAGCACAAAATTTATATGATTCTCACAGACAGGGCCTTAAATCCATATTTTTTTTAAATGACAAGTCTCATGACATACAAATACAGGCAGAATTAGAAAAATGGGAAATTATGGGTTGAAACAGATCAGATGTCAGATGTGAGTGAATAAGTTAACTGCATGATGATGGAGACATATTCCTCAAAGCAAAAGGTAACATACTGATAAGAAGTATTTAAAATTGTTTATTCAAATACACATATACAACCTCAACATTCTTTCCAAGCTGACCTAATAATCATCTGTAGGTCAGAAAGGCATTGACATCGGTCTGTGCACATAACACCTGATGAAGAACAATGAATTATGAACTTCAAACAAGGAGATGCTATGAGACAGTTTCAGTTTAAATTACCATTTTTTCAAGTGCTGTAGTGTACGTGTTGTATTTCTAAATATTGTGTTACACCCAACAGCACATGCAAGCTAGTTATACATCAGGGAGTGTAATTAGCAACTCAACTACAATAGATTAATTTGAATAAATTACAAATAATAAATAATACCCATTAAACTTCATGTTTAAATGCCAAAGACGGCAACAAAATCAAAGGACCATAGTCCTAATGCAGCAACACTGTTAGAAGTGCATAACTAAAAGGACAACACACACCTAGGGTGAAGAAGTTGTTGGCAGACTCGAATAAAGACACAAAATACATAAATCTATGAACATACTATATAACGTGTGCTTTTTATATATTTTATGAGACAAGGATAGACAGCTGTAAATCTATTTTCTGTACCCAAAGTGTACCTTGAAATATAAACAAACAGATATTATTTTCACATGTATAACAGGAGACCAGGTATCATCAATTCACATTCAATTAGCAAGAACCATTCTGGGGGGAAAAGAAAGGAAACAAGTCTGTAGGTTGATATGGATCTACAATTTGGAAGACACCCTGAGAAATGCTTGTTTTTCCTACGTGGATGAATTTTGAATATCCTGCTGCTTAATAAATGAGAAGACTTCATTCCAAACCAGAAGGAACCACAATATTCTCAAACCGTCGGATTTTGAATCTCAAATGAAAATGACTCCAGAGACTACAAGAGTCAAAATTAGAGAAATTCTAGAAAACTCACTCAGTTCTCGGTCCTACCAGGCTGTACGTTTGTTTTGAGAGGCCAGCTGATCTCCACATTTCAGACATTTGGATTTGGAGTTGGCCTCCTTCCTTGGAATGTTCCAGCACTGCAGACAGCGTATTAATGTAATTTTATACCTGTCACACACACATGCTTCCAGTAATAATCTCAGCGTAACACGCACATCTGTATAGTGAATGTCAATAGTGCAACTTGAATGAAAGCCATATAGAAAGTTGGAAAATTTCGTAACATTTTTATGAAAAAACATTTTCATCGATTTGCACTGCTTTACTTTCCTCACTTATTTTATCTTGATTCATTGTACTAAAGTCCAGTTATTTCAAGAAATAGTGCAGTACTTTATAAGGCCTTTTTATATCATTGCATTCACACTCTCAAAAATTTTTGAGTAGCGCGATTATTTTATCATCAATACTATTATTCTAAGCAGAGATGCAATCACAACATTAACATATTTCTTGGAAATCCATTTAATCTATTCCAAATAGATTTATTTACATATTTATATATATTGCAGAGAGAGAAAAGCCTTTTGTTTGCCAATTTATTTGGCATTTAAAGCATGAAGTTTAAGCTAGGTGCATTATTTACTTAATGTATTAAATTATTCAGGTTGAGTTGCTAATTACACTCTGATGTATAACTCGGTTGTATGTGCTGTTGAGTAATGGTTAAGGATTTGAGCATATTCTGTGTACAGCCATGTATTTAACTGATATATATATACACACACACACACACACACACACACACACACACATACATACATACATACATACATACATACATACATATATATATATATATATATATATATATATATATATATATATATATATATATATATATATATATACACACACATATACACATACATACATATACATATACATATGATACATACACATATATGTGTATATATATATATATATATATATATATATATATATATATATATACACATACACA